>VDFB02358663.1:19343-179341 GCA_007258455.2 Sequoia sempervirens
GATATGGCTATTAACAAACCCCAGGACGAGATTATGATTGCTCACCTGAGTGTGGCTTATGATGCAGTCATAGATGTAGAGGACAAAGAGGCTATCTACTCTTGGAAGACACAATTGGTTTTCAGGGCAAAGATAGAAGAGACTTTAGCATCAGAGTTGGTTGAGAGTAGAGAGCACGTCACTAGTGCACTCCAGTTTGTGAGGACTCTAGTATCTCGCTTATCGTGTCGTTATCAGATCGAGGGTGGTGCCTATGTTGAGCTTACCGATGTTCAGTTAGAGCTTCAGGCACTCATTCATACCATTTTCAGTGGGGAGACCGTTGGCTGTAAGGTTACTCAGCTTACAGTCATGTCAGCATTATTCGATGAGGCAACAAGGGCGAGAGAGGAGTGAACTTAGGTCTCGGATTACAAGTGGTGAGGACATGCTGCATCGACATAGCATTCGCCAGCCGAGTCTCATAGCTCGGATAGTATCACCGGTCAACAATCGTTGAAGTTGATTGCTCGAGATCACACATAGTAAACCAGTTCCACCTCTTTCGGGATAGACATTACACACCACGAGTAGACATTACACACACGAGTTGAACTTGGTGTTACCCTTTCAAGTTAACTCGATATTGTCATCACATGCATATCTATTCTGAGATTTGCCTTATTTACTTGGAGTTTCTTTTAGGGTTTTTCGTTAACTGATGGTAGTCTTCCAGTTAACTCGCTTTCAATAAGGACGTGCATGCTTGCACAATTGTCCATTTTTAGATTAGATGTTTCGGTTAACTGATGGTAGTTTTCCAGTTAACTGTATAGTTTACTTCATTAGGGTTTGGCAGCAAAACTTGCATGCATTGCAAGACGTAGATGACTCAAGGTGATTTTAGGGTTCCCTACACCTTGATGTATATAAATAAGAGCTTTTGCTCATTTGTAATTAACTTTTGCTTGAGAGAGAAATATATGCTGCGCCTACCTTGCCCTCAATATTGCTCTTTTGGTATTTGTTCATGTGTCTTCACTATTACGATTAATTGTTATGCCACATAGGGTTTCAAGAGATTGTAATGGTGGATTCTTTCCATAGTTTAGATAAATCTGTTTTGAACATCTTTACCATTGTGATCAATTGTTATGCCACATAGGATTTCAAGAGATTGTGATGATAAATCTGTTTTGTGCATCTTTACCATTGTGATCAATCGTTATGCCACATAGGGTTTCGAGAGATTACGGTGATAAATCTGTTTTGTGAATCTTTTACCATTATAATCAAGTGTTATGCCACATAGGGTTTCGTGAGATTGTGATGATAAAAGCTGTTTTGTAAGTCTTTACTATTTTGATCAAGTGTTATGCCACATAGGGTTTCATAAGATCGTCATGGTAAATTCTTAAGTCTGTTTTGTGCCCAATAAACTTATTCAGGTTGAGATAATAGTCGCGCCACCTTGCCTTCAAGTAGAGAATCTGAATTCGTTTATCGTCAAATAGTCAAACCTTGCTCCGTTTCCTCATGCTCTGTTTTCCTGAGGAGATTGGATAGATTAAGTTTAGTTGTAGTTAGTGGATCTGCAAAACCAGAAAATACTCAGCTGCAACGTATAAGTTCTTTCAAGAAAGCCTTGTGCCTCTACAGCTGAAACAAAAAGACAGGACATAGTTTAGCTTATTTCCCTTTGCAAGTATTTTTGTCAAAGCACAACGAGGGAGCTTCCCCTCCTAATTTGAAGAGAACTCATTGCGTAGTGTGCATAGGCTGTTCATAACAACTTTTACTCTAGAGGTGTTAGTTGTTACGCCTACAGGTCAACATTTTGTCCACCTTCTAGTGGTCGCTCTATTGCCATGTCCTTGCTTGGACCTTCCTGTTGAGTTTTGTTGTCACCGACCATGTTCGTAATTGCCACTCTCAATTGTGGTATTGTCTGTAGTAGGTCGGTCACCTTGATAGGTACGGTTGTATGAAACATCTACCATACGATGATCTTCTCCAACTCCGACCGCAATGATGTACTTTTTGCTTCATTGGAGGTTCTCCTTTCCTTGGCCATCGCTTGTTCTACATCCACTTTGGCCTCTCGAAGACTTTCCTTTTATGTACGAGGATCTGAATAAACTACTTTCTTTGCTTGTGATTTGGTCATTGCCAAAACTTCCTTGACCTCCACTTCCAACATGTTAATACCTTTCTGTTTCCAGCAATTAGTGTCTTCATGGTCACCTGGTCCACACCACTTACATAACATTCCTCCTTTGCCTTGATTGTTTTGGTATTTCCTGGCGAAATGGCCCCATTCATTGCACTTTCGGCACTAGATCATGGGTCTTCCTTTAGAATCATACTGAATTCGACTTCTCGACCCACTGTTATTGTACCGGTCATTATTTCTTCTTTTGTTGTGATACCCGCAAGGAGATGCATTACTGTTATTATTTTGTGGTTTAGGGGATGTGGTCAAAGGGATTGATTGCTCCCCTTGGGTAAAGAGCACTTGTGTGCTTCTTGTTTTCAAATTGTATGGGAATTTCTTGATGGAATGTCCCATTACCTAACAAATTTTGCAAAATGATTTTTTCCGAGCAATTATTTTGAGTGTGACCTATTTTACAATCAATGCACCATAGCCCTTTAGTTTCTTTTTAGTTTTCTTTGTCGATCTTCAATTCTTTTAGCATGTGTATCATATCTCATCGGAGGGCCTGAACAGTTTTAGATTCTCCGTCACTACTATCATCTGTACTCTCGTCGTCATCTGTCTTCCATTTTGTTCGATAGGATGTTTTGTTTTCACTCTCCATGTCCATCACCCAATTGTAAGCCTCGGCGTATGACGACAGAGGTACTACCTTCATTTTCTTGTGCAACGAGGGGATTGTCCTTTGATGAACCAATGCTTCTTGAGTTCATCTATCGACTGGTTCTCTAACTTTACCAACAATTCTTTTAGCCTACAATTGTCAACTTGTATGTTCTCGTGCTTCCCTTATTTTGTGTTATATATCTCGATGACAATCTCATTGTCGTCCCGTAATAATCTAAACTCTGCCTCGAATGCTTTTCTCAATGCATCCCATGAGGCTGTGTCTTCTACTACCAGTTCAATAAACCAATCTATTGCTATGCCCCGTAGTGTTGTTGAGAACGCTCTTAGCCAATAATCTATGTCTTCATGGCCGCTCGCTATCCATATGGTTTCGCAAGTTTTGCAATGTCTAATCGGATCCTCCAACTCATTCCCCGTAAATTTTGGCAGTTTATGCCTTTCACACTCAGACTGGCTAGCGGAGTTACCATCTTTCTTCCTCGATTTCCTCCTTGTGAGTTGGACCTGTTTGGACTGTTTCGCTCGGTATGTTCCGGTGCTTGTCCTGCACTCATGGTCACGTACTAGTCCTCCACTCATCTACCTTCAACATCCTCTACACTCTAAGTATCTTGGAGATCGTTCATGCACTCCCTTTGTCTAGGCGTCTTTGGTTTGAATCCTCCAATTCTCGATTCTTCTCCCAATATGGGTAGTTCTCAGATGCGACATATGTTATTTTCAATTGCTTCAGTTAATTCATTTTCAGAGTATCTTCTTCATCATCTAATACTCTCTACGAATGGTTGTCCTGGTTGGTCGGCAAGGTCTTGGTTTGTTTCTTCTGCAATCCTTAATCGCCTTCATCGTTCCTTTTTTCCTTTACTCTAAAGGATCTTCGTACCCATTCTTCTAACTATTCTTGACCGCTTGGAATTCGGTCCTTGTCTTTGTTCAGTCATATGGGCACTAATTTTCGAAAGTATGCCTACGACTGGTGTCACATTCTTCGTCCGGTTTGTTCTATTATTCATATCGTTGTAGTGTTTGTTGCCTTCGTAGTTCCTAGTCACTCTCAGCCCCAAGATCTTGCAATATGATGTACTGACGTGCAATCAATCCTAGTAGTCTCTCGAGAAGATGATCGAGCTCTAGATTGACAGTTAGATTGTCCAATTATGGTGAAATGAAAGGAAATATGTTATGATTTATTGCTGAAGCTAATCCAGCCGTACCATATGCAAACCCCTGAGCTATTCGTACATGTTTGTGGGCCCAAGTTTGAATAAAGTTTGAATAAAGTAAAGTAAACATTAGTTGTTCCAGTGGTACTATATGGATGTGAAGTTTGGGTTAGCAACACCTCAGCAAAAAAGTGGAGACAGATAGAGAGATTGCAAAAACATTTAATCACACATAGTCTCAGGATTAAATCTACTGTCCCTTACGAGACTGTTCTAGCTGAGGCCGGGGCTTTCCCTGTTGAAGCGTCTGCTATGTTTCAGTTGCTAAGCTATCTAAGAAGACTAGATAACATGGAGACTCATCGCTGGCCAAAAATGGCAGCTAATGAAAAATTAGATAGAAGAAAGAGCACGTGGATGAAACAAAATATCAAATGGATGAGCAAGTGGGGTATTAGCATAAGTGAGTGTCCAAATAACAATAGGGAAATAAAAAGGTATGTGCAAGGAAAGTTCAAAGAAAAGCATGTGGAAAGGGCCACTTGGGAGGAAAAAGGAATACAATGTCAAACATTTTAACCCTGCACATGACCATACACACCTACATCGGAATGGAAATAAAATGGAAAGCAAAAATGTTAATAGCTCAAATAAGAACAAGTTCGCACCAGCTTAGATGTGAGACCGGAAGATGGATGATACCTAAAGAGGAGTGGGCAGACAGAAGGTGTAGATATTGCACTCAAGAAGTGGTTGAAACAGAATGGCATTACATCAAGGAATGTTTGGCTTACAAGGACATCCAGATCAATTATATTGAGACATTAAAAGGGAACAACTTGGGTGATTTGTTTGAAGAAGAGAAGATAATAAGGTTTGCAGATTTTCTGGTCAAGATACACAGCAAAAGATCCAAGATGCAGAAAGAAAAAGAAACATAGGTTTTTGCATTTTCTGGGGGTTCAGGTTTCTTCGCTGGCTATCTGTGGGTCCCATAGGCTGCTTGGCCTCATGGACGTGATTAAAAACATTCATTCATTCAAAGGAGGAAGCCTACGCAGCAAAAAGGGGAGAAGGAATCAAACAAAGGCTATCATACCACTTCCAAAGGCTGTCATACCACTTCTAAGGCTGCCGTACTCTTTGGGAATTGCTCATGAAGTATTCTATGCTAGTCGTACTTGTTGGGAAAGGCTATGAATGGATGTGAAGGGCATTTAATGTGCAGGTTAGTGCATTATAAATGATATTTATCTGATGTATCAGATTTCTGAATGTAATAAATTGTTACCAGCACTTTGAAATTCAGTGTTCATTATACATATTGCTACTTTGGGTTCAATTGTATATTTTATTTACATAAATGCAAGTATTTCATGAATGGCATTGTGCCCAAAACAAAAAACAAATCACTCTATATCAAAATCAGTCATAAACCAGTTCAGAGAGGTTACATGCAAATTGTTTGACAAAATGTTTGAGCACATAGATTGATGAAAGTGAAAATTTTGAATAGAAAATTAGTTTGGGATATTTCAAAAATACTAACTAATTCAAACTCACTTTAATAAACTCATATATGCTGCCTACAAACATATCAAAGCATTCTATGGAAAATACAAACCTAAAGCAGAAATAACATACCCTAGGGACCAAAAGTCTGCTGTTTGCATGAAGCCTTTACGTGGAGACTCACACTTATTCACTGCAAGAATTATACTTTTATCTGAATGTCCCTTCCGCAGCCAGTCTGCAATTTCAATATCAGCTGCTGTGACTCCTGTCTGTCAAATTATTTGAAAAAAAGAGATTATGATAAGCACCCTTAATAATGAAATAAAAGCAAAAGAGCATACAAAAGATAGAGTATCAGCCTAGATAAACATCTCTGGTCAAGACTTATTTTGATGATTGAATAAGGAGGGAGAATGTATTGTTCCACAACATTGTGAATGTGGAGTTATGTATTGAAGGAATATGAAGCATCCTTAAAGAGTGAGCTAGGGGCACCATTTGATAGTTCCAATTGTCCTTATGACTATCGTGTTGTTGATCATAGACTGTAGTGCCTTCTCTAGGGCTACCCTCAATGATGTAGGGTGTTTGTATTTTGGTCATAAGGTGCTTCAATAATAGAATAAACCCTAAATAACCTTGAGGAGAAAGGCCAAAACCCTTGAATGTTAACTCCTAGTCAAGGGATCTTGGGGGCTAAAGTCTTAAAATACATTCCAAGCACAAATGGGAGGATTTTGGAGGAAAAAGGTAAGCAATACCATTCCAAGTGTCAATGAATATCAAATGTTGTGGACCTTTGAGGGACCTAGTGAGTTGGCATCTATCTCCCTAGAACCCACATAATGTTTGGTCATGTTTCTTCTCACCATCCCTTGGTGGCACTTGGAAGGACAAAGTATCCAACAAACTTAGCTATTGCATTCTACAAGGTCACTAGTAGTGTAACATTAGCTATTACACTTCATTGAATTGGAATAGTATTCAAAAGAACTACGTTTTAATTTGTTTTCCTTGTAAATAACACTTTTCAAGAACAAAGGAAGTGGTCATAACAATTTATCATTTTTCACCAAACCAATGTTACTTTCTTAGCCTTAGATAGTGGATTTTGCAGTTGATGTGATTAGCCTGCTACATTTGAACTTGGATTTAATCATTGGGCCATTAAAAGCTTTGATAAGTTAATAATATGTTGATGTTCATATACAAAGAAAATCAATACAGATAATTTATCAGCAGCCTACTATTCCAGAAGACTTGTGGTGTATCTTAACCTTGGATATAACCAAAATTACTTGGAAATCAACCCAAATCCTGTCAGAGTGCAACCATTCACTACTTGGAAATCAATCCAAATCCTGCCAAAATGCAACCATTCACTACTTGGAAATCAACCCAAATCCTGCCAGAATGCAACCATTCACTGCTTGGAAATCAACCCAAGTCCTGAAAGCATGCAACCATTGATTAAGTGCATGCATCTTTCCTTGTCTGCATATTGAACTAAATTATGATGCAGATTTAAGAGTTGTGCTTTATTGATTTTGAGCTAAGTTGTCGGTTTCTATCAGGTTTAGGTTCTGGTTCAGTAGTTTAGCAGTTCACAGATTTTATTTTTCTTACTGCTTGGTTCAGCAGCTCTCTCTCTCTCTCTCTCTCTCTCTTTGTATATATATATATATATACAAAGAGAGAGATAGAGAGAGAGAGAGAGAGAGAACATGGGATTGCTCAAAACCGTATTACCAAGTTTTATTACATCCCAGCTCATAAAAGATAGGTTTCAACCAGGTATGGAACTCCATCTGGGTATGGGAAGGGTTCACAAAGGGTTCTTCATGGGCTTGTGGGTTTGCCTCAGGTACAGCCCGGATTCTCCATGGATTCTGCCTGGGCTTTAGGTTCACCTAGGGTATGTCTGAGACATACCTACAACAAACCCACAGCCCAGGCAGAAGCCTGGGAAAACTTAAAAAACCACAGGAGAAGCTGGGATGAACCTGCCCCCAAAACATAAAAAGTCACTTTTTGATTTAGAAAAGCAAAAGGCTAAAAACACTGACCCCAACTAACCCTAGTTTGTATACTTTGTGCAAACCTGGGATGAACCTGCCCCACCCCACTTCCCCCGCGCCCCAAAAAAAAACAAAAAAGTCACTATATTATTAAGAAAACAAAAAGCTAAAAAAAGACATTAATTAACCCTAGTATTATATGGACTGGGCTATAAGCAAACTTGGTAACATGGTTTTAAGCAATCCAATTTTCCTCTAAAGTGACCTTGAGGCTTTCTCGACATGTTATTCTGTAGAGGACGTCTGCATTTTTTCCATACTTATTCTGTAACAGATTAAATGATATGATCCATTCTTAAAGTTATACATGGGCCATTATACCAATTAAAACATTGCCCCCATATATGTAGAGACAAAAGGTTGGAGAAAATCCAAAAAGCGGGATAGGAAGTCAAATATTGAACAAAGTGTCATCCACTTGGGCATCTTATTACTTGTTGAAGGATGCCCATGTCAGCTGGCCTCTGTTTTATGTTGGACAAAATCCGAAAAAAGGGATCGGAAAGTAAATATTGAATGTTTCACCTTCTTGGAGATCTTGTTACTTCTTGAAGGATGCCCATGTCATTTAACCTCTATTTTATGCCATCACAAAAATTAAAAAATGCTAATTTTAAGGTTTGGTTACAATAGTTTGCTTTGTTTTTTTTTACCTGGGCACAATACAGTTTGGGTATGAGATTTCAAAAACATATATCAAAATTAAAATATTAAAAATAAACATAATTTCACAAAATAAACAAATGCAAGAAGACTTGTCTTCTTTAGTATTTTATGTTGATAGTGTTGTTAGTGTGGTTAGGATAGTTGCTTTTAGGGTTAGGGTAGTTTTTACTTTTCTTCATTATGACTAGTTTTTTGGCGGGGAGAGAGGAAGGTGTCAGCTGTGGGGCCCTGTGTTCATCCCAGACATGGCCTGAGTATGCACCAGTTACAAGAGATCCTACCCATGTATGTCCCAGTTTTGTCTCATGAGAATTTGAGCCCTATCCGGGTACAATTTTTTTTGGCAGAGTATTTGGGGCATACACATATGCAGACCATAAGGAAACCAAGACCCAATATGGGTATGTGCTTATAAACATGTGAATCTAGTATCGAAAGAAAATGTTGCATTGAAAGCAACAAATCTAGCTCTTCAAATCTATGTTGAACAATTCCATATATCATTTAATTTGTCTCTGCCTAATGTTAAATGGTCAAACTCCTTGGCAGCCAACCTATTGAGATGGTCCATGTGTCCTATAACACATGTATGATGGAGAAGTTCCTAGCATTTGAAGGTGTTTATAAATCCACCATAATAATCATATATTTGCATAACAATACGAAATTTGGGTCCAAATGATTGTCTAGATAATTAAGCCTTATCAACATAACAATTAACATATAGCAAAAATTTTGTGACACTAACCACAAACAAACACGTTAAAGTCTCCAAGGCGCACAATGGAAGTTTTTAACATACAAAACGATTCTATCAACTTGAGGTTCACTAAAATACTACAACGTTGTAGCAACCTATTTATTTGACTAAGAGGATGCAAAACACTTAAAATGTGCTTATATAAGATATTTGAACATTAAAAATAGCCATAATTTCACAAAATAAACAAATGTAAGAAGAGTTGTTCCGAAGTATGGTCTAGGTTTCTCCTAGTTAAAAAAGATCCTACTTATGTATTCCCCGGTTTTGTTTCAAACATACCTAGGTAGGATCTTTCCTAACAGTGTATTTGGGGAGTACACATATGTAGAGCATAATGTGACCAAGACCCAATGCAAGTACATGGTTGTAAACATGCGAACTAGTATCAATGATAATATGTTGCATTGAAAGAAGGAATCTAGCTCTTTAAATCTATGTTCAAAACAATTCGATATATCATTTGATTTGTGTCTTCCTAATGTTAAATGGAAGAACTTTGGTGGCCAACATATTGAGATGAACCATGTGTCCTATTAAACTTTTATGGTAGAGAGTTCCTAGTGCTTTAAGGTATTTATAAATTCACCCTAATACCCATATATTTGAATATGCAAAATATAGGTCAAAAAGACTATCTAGACATGAAGACATTGTGAAGATAACTAGGTCTAATTAAAATTAAATATAACAAAAAATTTGTGACACTAACTACAAACAAACACATTAAAGTCTCCAAAGCCCACAATGGAACTTCTTTAAAACACAAATGACTCTAATCAACTTTAGGTTCACTAAAATAGCAAACCTATGTATTTGACCAAGATGATGCACATTCACTAAGTGCTTATGCTATCCAAGTTGTAGGTTGAAGTATGTTGAAGGGAGAGCGTAAGGCACTATGAATTTAGAAAACCATCACTCCCACCAAAACGGCTTTCCAAATCCCAAAACTTCCTAGACTTGAAACCTCATCAATGTAAGGTGGAGGCTGTTCCAGAAGCAGTTGTTTCTTACTTTTTGCACACTCCCTAAAATAAAAAGAAATATGAACACTAACATTTAGCACATTAATAAAGAGTTGGGTCAAAAAGAAGGATGACTAGGAGGAGACTTTACGAGGTGGTTCCATTCAATGCAAATGGTGCAATTTGGATGGTTTTGATACACAAGATAGGGATAACTTAGGTTAAAAGTGTTGATGTTGTAGCTATGGGCTACATACTTCCGCCTTATTGTGAACAATAAATTCATATAGCCTAACGGCTATTCATTTATTGAGTTAATCAAAGTGAAGAGGTGCTTCACTTGGCAACAATATTATTTTTTAATTGGGCCGAACTTCCCTGTAATTCGCACCATTTATTTGTAATTATATTTTTAATATTGTGACCGACCTTGTTCTGGAGCCTCTACATCAATTTCGAGGTGGGAGATTTCATTATCTCATTCAGTCGTACCATCTCATGCTTCTTTTCAGGCGCCTGCAAGCTTATTCAGGTTTTCCATAAATAGCTTGCCTTTTTACTTGAATGTTTAAATCTCGCAGTTGTAATTATTCTGGAAGATCAATAAACCATTTGGAATCAAATTCTAAGATGTATTCTGTCATATTTAATCTTTTGGTATTTTATTTTATTTTTCCAAGCATTTCCTTGCAAAATCACAATTTCTCTTTATTAGCAAAAAACCACAAAAAAATCAAAAACAAACAAAACAAACAAAAACCCTGCATTCTCGGTCAGTGGTTGGGTTGAAAGACACCTGGTCTCTTACAGTGGTATCAAAGCACAGTTTTCCTGCCATCCTGTGCTTTTTCAGTTGCTTTTTCAATCAGATGTGTGCTTTTTCGATGCTTTTTCATGTGTAGAGACATTATCTTCTACAATAAGGGTAGAGGAACAGGCAGAATTGAGGATTGGATAGGTCCACCCATTCCTAAAGGTGAGACAGTATCTGGGGTTTTGGGTATTCACAGATCCAGTTCCAATAGCAGTGAGAACAGTGTAATGTCCCCTTCTCGAGCATGATCTTTTCAGTTGACCGTTGGCCTATTCTGGAGACCCGTAGGCTACTCGGAAGGTGAAATTAGGGTTTCATATTTTGGTGGTTGTTGTTGCTCATGAATGGTTGATTGAATGGCGGATTCTTTCTGGGTTTTTAGAGAGCTTCGCAGTGGTGTGTCTGGCTTTGCGTTCCGAGCACTTTCTGGAATTTACTATTTTTAGTAAATTTTATTTCTGGCAGTGGTCCTGTTGGTTTCGGCACAGTTGACTCTCTTCTTCAGTTAGCTCAGTTGGTTTGTTCAATTTTGGCCTTGGGGTGCAGTTGGAGAGATAAGCTCATTTTATTTAAATAATGTTATATTTTAATGTTATGTTATCCCCCCCTTGGCCTAGTCACATAACTTAATGTTGTTTTAAAAAGGTGGTCTTCAAGGGGTGGCGCCTCATTGAGGTAATTTTATAATTCTTAAGGTCAAAATTGATGCTTGAAGGTGGACGCCTATGTTTGAAGGGATGGATAAAGTTAAAAGTGAAAAGTGAAAATGGACACCATCCTTGGAGGGAAAAGGGGTTATTTCAAATTTGAAAATTAGGGTTTCTAGAAGCTTCTGGAAGGCCTTCTCAAAATTATAAAAGGAAGCCTTGGGTCCTCACTTGGTTATCTTATGTCTGAAGTATTGTTATGCTGCCGAATTGGTGTTGGGACTGCTTCGAGGAATGAATGCCTCCTAGCCTTGGCTCGACTTCATGCTTGAGAGATAGCATCTAGTGGAGAATTTAATCTGCTTGTGAGAGAATTTGTAGTGAGGTTTGCATTGTAGTGCTGTTTGGTCATTTGTAGTTCAGTTTATTGCATTCCATGTCATTTTCTGGAGTTGCTGATATCATAGCAGAATTGTAGTTTTCACTCATATATTTAAAAATAAAAATATGCTGGTTATGGGTATTGTTTCAATGTGTTTCCTTGGCAAGAGCGCCTCATTTTGATAAGTTCCAGATTTCTTAGACAAGCTTTGAATTTTAAAGAAGGAAATCGCCCATCTTAGAGGGCCGTACCATTTGGGACTCCTTGGGATTTGTGCCAGAAAACATTTAAGGTTATTTGGGAGGGGTTTGTTGTTCAAGCTTGGTCGCCATTATCTTAAGGGTGTTATGCATCTGATTTCAAGTCAATTGAGTTAGTAGGGAGTGAGAAAAGTGCATTTTAGTGTGTCTAGGAGGTGTTGGTTATGCATATTAATCTGCTGGTCTGTCATATCAGATTTGAGAAACTTGCATTATAGTGAAGGGTTGGTGTTAGGAAGTCATAATAAGCATTGTGGAAGACACTTTTACTATTGCAACAATTTGAAGAGCTCTAATCCCTGACCTTGTAGGCATTCTCTAATTATTGTAAGCTGAACAGTAGTACTGTCAGCAATCTAACTTCTGCTCTTTCATTTATTGTATTTCCCACTGGATAAGTGGAAGAGGCTGGCTTGCCGCCTATTTTACATTCTGAGGTTGCATTGGTAGTTCTTTATGTCTCCGCCATATGGTCGCCTCATTTCCATTCTGGATTGAGTAGCACATACTTGGTGTTGAGTTTGCTTTCAGTTTGTAGTGATAGGGATCCTCTGGCCATATGCTCGCCGTCATCTGGCGCATTCTTGGTTAGAGTTATTCAGTATTGCATTGCATTGCATTGAGATCCTCTGACCACATGCTCACACCTTGCCCATCCCGGGATCCTGGTGTACATTCTTGGTTAGAGTTAGATTCTGCATCATTTGGGTTTTCCAACTAACCCTAACGGGCGCATGTTGTTTGTAACTTCAAAAAAGAAAAAAAAAATTGGTTTGGTATCTTTCAAACAGTGTCACTACACTGATGGCAGATCGTGAGATTCCTACAGAGGTACACAGGGATCCAAGAAAAGAGCATGCCGGAGGTGAGATTTCTGATGATGATTTCAGGCGCAGGCATGATAATATGATGGCCATGATGTCTCAGTTGATGGGCACGATGAGGTAGTATACTCCGCCTCAATAGCACTACTTTTAGATAGGACAGACGAGCAGGACTGCAGGCATAGACCAGCCACTGGTGTCAGTACAACGGCAATCGTCACCTATCTTGCATGAGCGTAGGCCGAGACAACCTGCATTTATATCTAGAGAGGCACCTTCGACACCGGCGGCACAGCAGCAGGGTCACCATCCTAAGTTTCATCCACATCATGGCATGTCGGTGGCAAATGTGACCAGATTCTTTGGAGAGTACTCGACATTGGCACCTGAGATCAGGCAATCTTTGTCTTTTCATGAGTTTATGGATGTGCATAAACCCAGAGGGGGAGGTAGATTTGACCGCAGAGCTCCTCAGCACCAGCAGCCACAGCCACAGGTGAATAGGGATCTTCAGTATGCAGTCAGCAAGATTATCTTGCCTTACTTTGATGGCTCAGATAAGAGTTCAACGAGGTCTTGGGTACAGAAGTTAGACAATTACCTATCATTGAGACCTATGCAGGAGGACGAGGCCATTAAGTTTGCTACACTACATCTTGATGGGTTGGCGCATGACTGGTGGCATCACGGCATGTACACACTTGATCATCACACGGTGACCACCTACCAGGAGTTCACGAGCAGGCTCATAGAGCGTTTTGACAAAAAGGATCCAGAACTTTATTTCAGGGAGCTAACTCAGCTCAGACAAACAAGTAGTTTGGATTCCTACATCAATGAATTTCAGAGGGTTGTAGTCATGGTGACAGGTATTTCAGAGAGGAGACTTGTCATCCTCTTCATCGAGGGGTTATATGAGTCGATGAGAGGTTGGGTCAAGGCATTTGATCCTCCTACTCTTCAAGAGGCCATGAGGAAGGCACGCAGTATGGCGCTTGCAGCACCTCGCAGCAAGTTCTCTTCAGACTCAACACCTTATACGAGGCCTAATAGATCATTTGACAGGAAGAAGGATCCACCGGATCCTAACAAAAGAAATGCACCACCTTTTGATAGGGAAACATTGAATGATCTACGCAAGAAAAAGTTGTGTTTTTGGTGCAAGGCACCTTATGATGAAAAACATGTATGCCCTCTTCGTCCTAAAGTGAAAATAACCAAATGGAGTGGTTTTATGAGGGTGAAGAGCAATCTGATCTGTCAGACCAGCAAGCTGATTCAGAGCATTCAGATGATGAAAGGTCTGAAAATGACAATGAAAATGAGGGAGGAAGAAAGTTACAGGAGGCACACTTGACTAGTCTTCAGAGAGAAGGATCTTTTAGGCTACGTGGGCTCCTAGCAGGTCAGAAAGTGATCACTCTACTTGACACTGGTGCTACTCATAACTTTATAGATGCACGGTTGGTAGAGAAACGAGGCATACAGACAGAGGAGTTTGAGGGTATTCGAGTCAAGGTGGCTGATGGGTACATCCAAAAATGTGATCGAAAGATAACAGATCTTTCGATGCAGCTAAACAACTATGAGTTCAAGGCTGAATTCTACGTTGTTAATATGGGAGATACTGATGTGGTACTTGGGATGGCATGGCTTCATGATTTGGGTGAGTTCACACTCAATCTTCGAGACATGGAAATGAAGTTCAAGGTAAACGGGAAACCACATGTCATAAAAGCCATCAGAGAGAGTAATCTGAGAGTGGTCTCTTTCAGACGGATGGAGAGGCTCATTCGTCACGATATGGTAGATTGGGCTGTAGAGTGTATATTGTTACCAGCACAGCAGGAGCAGCAGAAGGTTGAGTACCATCCTGACATTCAGATACTAAGGACTAAACACTCTAAAGTGTTTAGTGATATTCCACCTGGCAGACCCCCCAGACAGAGGCATCGAGCATATTATCGAGTTGGAGGGGGGCGAAAAGCCCATTATGATTACACCCTACAGACATCCGAAACGCCTCAAGGATGAGATAGAGAAAACAATCAGTGAGTTGTTGGCTATGGGGCATATCAGACCTAGCAAGTCACATTTTGCTTCATCGGTGGTATTGGTGAAGAAAAAGGATGGATCACTTTGGATGTGTATAGATTACCGCCAACTCAATAAGAAAACAATCAAGAACAGGTACCCTATACCCCGCATCAATGAGTTGATTGATGAGTTGCACAGTGCTATCTTATTCACGAAGATTGACTTGAGATCCGGGTACCATCAGATTCGGATGAGGGAGCAGGACATAGAGAAAACCGCTTTCAAGTGCCATTGCGGTCACTTCGAGTTCTTGGTTATGCCTTTCGGTCTAACCAACGCCCCTGCTACCTTTCAGGCTACAATGAACAAGGTCTTCAGTTCTCAGCTACGGAGATATGTGTTGGTCTTCTTCGATGACATTCTGATTTATAGTCGGTCATCAGAGGAGCATTTAGCTCACTTGGATACAGTTCTAGGTATTTTGGTTGAGGAGTCCTTGTATGCCAAGGAGTCCAAGTGTGAGCTAGGCATGGCTGAGTTGTTGTATCTTGGGCACATCATCAGTGCCAAGGGAGTTAGTATGGACCCTGAGAAGGTCTGAGCTATAGTAGAGTGGCCACTACCAGAGAACCTTGCCCAGCTCAAAGGATTCATTGGGTTATGTGTTTTTTACAGGAGATTTGTTAGCAGGTTCTCACGTCACACCGCACCCCTTATTGATTTGACAAAGAAAGGGGCATTTGCTTGGTCACCACAGGCTCAAGAGTGCTTTGACAGGTTTAAGGTGATTATGACTTCATGTCCAATGTTAGCATTACCAAACTTTACGAAGTCATTTGATTTGTATTATGATGCCTCAGGAGAGGGCATTGGTGCCGTTTTGATGCAGGAGAGACACCCTATTGCTTTTGAGAGTAGGCAGCTTAGGGGTCCCGAGAGATTTTATAGCATCTATGACAAGGAGATGTTAGCCATTATGCATGTTTTGGCTAAGTTTAGAAAAAACTTGGTGGGCAGCAAGTTCAGTGTGCGTACAGACCATAATAGCCTGAAACACTTCCTTGGACAGCGAGACCTAAATGAAAGACAACAAAAGTGGGTCAGCAAACTGCAATCATATGATTTTGACATCACCTTTATTAAGGGGAAGCAGAATGTTGTAGTTGACGCTTTGTCTCATAGACCTCAGTTGAATGCTATGGCATAGATCTCCGAGGATTGGAGGCACCGAATTATTACAAAGTATGCTAAGAACCCATGGGCTTCTAGCATTGTTGACGGGACAGAGCAGGATAGTAGATACATAGTTGTGAATGACTTGATCATTTACAAGGGACGGATTTTTCTGGTTCCTGATTCAGAGTTGAAGGATACAGTTCTGAGAGTCTTTAATGATCTTCCTATGGCGGGCCATCCCGGTTATTTCAAAACATATAAGCTAGTACGGGAACGGTTTACTTGGAAAGGGCTAAAGACTGATGTTCTTCGGTATGTTCGAGAGTGTTCTGTTTGCCAGCAGAACAAACAGGAACACACATATCCTGCTGGATTGCTTCAGCCACTTCCAATACTTGACAGGAAGTGGGAATGCTTATCAATGGACTTTATCACGGGTTTGCCAAAAGCCCAAGGTAAAGATTGTATTTACGTGGTTGTTGATCGGCTGACAAAATATGCACACTTCTTTCCAATCACCACTACATTCATAGCATCGCAGACTACAGAGCTCTTCTTCAGAGAGGTATTCAGGTTACATGGTTTGCCTCGGACTATAGTCAACAATAGAGACAGTCGGTTCATGAGCAACTTTTGGCAGGAGTTGTTCAGACTTTGTGGGACCGAACTGACACCTAGTACCAGCTACCATCCACAGACAGATGGACAGACGGAAATTGTCAATAAGTGGGTGGAAGGATATCTGCGCAATTATATAGCTGGACAATAGACATGACGCCCTTTATGGCATTGTATGGGTATGAGGCGCCCAACCTTTTGGATTTGGTGTTGAGTGATAGCAGAGTGCCTAGCGCAGGTGATATGATGTAGGATCAGCAGGATATTTTGAGGTCTCTTAGAGACAATATCCAGCGGGCACAGAATCAGCAAAAGCAGTATGCTAATCAAAAAACGGTTGAGCGTTCTTTTGCAATGGGTGACATGGTGTATCTCATGTTACAGCCTTACCGTCAGTCCACTCTGCGGAAGAGTGGTGCAGAGAAGTTGAAACCTCGTTACTATGGTCCATTTCGAGTCATTAGACAAGTGGGCGAGGTTGCATATGAGTTGGAATTACCAGCGCATAGCAGGGTTCACAACGTGTTTCACGTTTCTCGCCTGAAGAAAGCGTTGGGTCAGCATGTGATCCCCTCTCCCGTACTGCCACCCCTTGATGACGAGGGGAAGTTTATATTAGTGCCTGAGGCCATCCTCGATGTTAGAGAGAGACATCTTCGGAGGCGGGTCGTCAAAGAGTATTTGATTAAATGGAGAGACTTGCCAGTTAAGGATGCTACATGGGAGTCAGAGGAGATTTTACAGCATCCAGAGCTGAGATTGCTTGAGGACAAGCAATTTCAAGGAGGGCAGACTGTAATGTCCCCTTCTTAGGCAGTATAGTTGATTCAGGGGTTAGCCTATCATTCAGATCCTCGGAGGTTGACAGAGGTGTTTAGAGGGTCACTTGAGGCAGTTATCCTGCATTTGGGAACATTACTCCAGCTGTTGATTCAGGTTTGGGCCTTGGCAGACTCTTACAGAGTGATTTTTTAGATACTTACTATTTATAGTAAGTCAGGCAGACAGGGGTTACTATTTTTGGCAAGGCGCCTGGTTCAATTGGTCAGCTCAGTTTCGACCCAGTTTGATAGTTTGGTGAGCAGATAGTGAATATCAAGGCATTTAATGATATTGGGAGAAATATTTAAGTTGTGACTTTACAATATAAAGTCAATTAATTAAATATTAAAATATCAATGGAATAATATAAAGTATTTAATACTTTATATTAAAAGGTCGATTATTGATGACTTATTTATTCAATAATCATTTATTAAAAGGGACGCCATATTTTAATTATTTCTCCTAAGTTTGAAGGGGCGAATTTGATAATATTTTAAATGCTTGTTCTCTTGTTTTTTTGGGTCGACTTCTTGAGAGAAGATATATATTTTACAAAGACAAATTGAACTCATTATGTTATGATTATTCTAATTTGTCTATTTTTCTCTCTGAGAGCATTGGGGTTTGTGAAACAAGGGTTTCTGCAAATCATTGGATTTTGGAGAACGCTCCCTCTTCATAATCAGACATACTGAGACTGTGAGATACCAGTTGAAGCTTGTCAGTTGAGTGGCTTCATTCAGAGGTCATTACAGAGCTTATTGTGAAGTATTTCATCAAGGATTTGGGTCGAACTTCCCCATAAGGGTTTCCTATTCAGTGGTGGCTATTTCCTTATCATCTAGCACACCTTTCAAGAAAGTATGGAATTATTAAATGCTGGTTTGGGCCGTACTTTTACAGCAGCAAGCGCCGAACTATTCCTGCAAGCTAGGTCGCCTTGCCTTTTTGTCTTCTGGCTTCTTCATTTTGGACGCCTAGGGTTTCTGGAGCCTTTGCATCAATTTCGTGGTGGGAGATTTCATTATCTCATTCAGCCGTACCATCTCATGCTTCTTTTCAGGCGCCTGCAAGCTTATTCAAGTTTTCAATAAATAGCTTGCCTTTTTACTTGAATGTTTAAATCTCGCAATTGTAATTATTCTGGAAGATCAATAAACCATTTGGCATCAAATTATAAGCTGTATTCTGTCATATTTAATCTTCTAGTATTTTATTTTATTTTTCCAAGCATTTCCTTGCAAAATCGCAATTTCTCTTTATTAGCAAAAAACCACAAAAAAATCAAAAACAAACAAAACAAACAAAAACCTTGAATTCTCAGTCAGTGGTTGGGTTGAGAGACACCTGGTCTCTTACAGAGGAATTGAATCAAATAGAAAAGAATGAAACTTGGGAACTTGTCCCAAGACCTAAAAACAAAAATGTAATTGGCACTAAGAGGGTCTTCAGGAATAAGATGAATGAAGATGGTAAAGTGGTAAGGAACAAAGCAAGGTTGGTATGCAAAGGATATGCACAAGCAGAAAGTATTGACTTCGAAGAAACCTTTGCTCCTGTTGCTAGATTAGAAGCTATCAAAATGTTTTTAGCATTTTCTATTTTCAAAATTTTCAAGGTCTATCAAATGGATGTTAAGTCCGCCTTTCTTAATGGCAATCTAGAGGAAGAGGTATACATTGAAGAACCAAAAGGGTTCTAGTTGTCAAAAAACAGGGATTATGTGTGTTGATTTAAGAAAGCACTCTATGACTAAAACAAGCTCCCAAAGCATGGTATGCAAGACTTGATAAATACCTACAACAGCAAGGATTCAAGTAAGGAATTGTGCATAGCAACCTTTATATAAAGACTGCAAGTGCAGATTAATTGATAGTTGTGGTGTATGTGGATGATAATATATTTGGAGGAACTAGTGACAATATGTGTCAAGAGTTTTCCATGGAGATGCAAAAAGAATTCAAAATGTCTATGCTTGGTGAGTTATCTTTCTTCCTTGGGTTATAGATTTCTCAATCAAATAAAGGGATATTCATTTCACAAACCAAGTATGTCAAGGAAATGTTGAAGAAGTTCATAACTGAGGATTGCAATCCCGTAAGTACACACATGGTAACAGGATGTAAATTGAGTACGAATGATGAATCACCCGAGGCAAATCAGACTATTTACAGGTCAATGATTGGAAGCTTGTTATATGTAACAACTTCAAGGCCTTACATTATGCAAACAGTTGGTATGGCAGCAAGGTTTCAAGCTGCACCTAAAGAAACTCAAGTGCAAGCAATAAAAAGGATACTCAAATATTTAAAAGGCACATTGGATTTTGTTACCCAAGAGGTGAAGATTTCACCTTAATAGCATGTACGGCTGCAGATTGGGCTAGCAACATTGATGAGAGAGAGTACAAGTGGAGTGCATTCTTCCTAGGAGGTAATCTTGTCTCATGGTTTAGTAAGAAACAAGAATCAGTTTCTCTATCCACTGCAGAAGCAGAGTACATTGCAGCAACATCCTATTGCACTCAGGTTCTTTGGATGAGGCAAACGTTGAGAGATATCAAAGTTGAATATAATCACCCTATATTTGTATTATGTGATAATACAAGTGCCATCAACATTTCAAAGAATCTGTTCATGCACTCTAGAACAAAGCAATATTCCATCAAATATCATTTTTTAAGGGAACAAGAGGCAAACGTTGAGAGATATCAAAGTTGAATATAATCACCCTATATTTGTATTATGTGATAATACAAGTGCCATCAACATTTCAAAGAATCTGTTCCTGCACTCTAGAACAAAGCAATATTCCATCAAATATCATTTTTTAAGGGAACAAGTGGTCGATCAACAAGTAAAGTTGGAGTATATTGCAACACAAGAACAGATCACAAACATTTTCACCAAGCCACTTCTGAAACAGACTTTTGAGTACTTAAGGCAAAAATTGGGAGTGATATCACTCTCATCCAAACACTAAATTTTTGAGAAGCATGTGTTCAGTGTTAATGTTTGTAGCGGCGGGAGATATTTTCTCCATAATTAATCTTAAATTTAAAATAAATAATACTCAAGGCTGGTCGGCCTTGCTTGTCAAATAACATTTTTTATTTCTTTCTAGGGGCTGACCTAGAGAAGAGGTCACCTAGATTGGTATATATGTAAGGTGAAGATCATTCATTTGATCAATCGATTCATTCTCAATTCAATTCGCACTTTCAAGAAGAAGTCCGCACTTGCAGCAGCAGATCATCATTTTATAGCAGCAGATTGAATTCAAGGAGAAACATATTCATTTGTATCTTTGCATCAAGGAGAGGTGTTATTATTCATTGTATTAATTTGGCCTTGTGTAGGGCCTGACTTGTAAGCAGATTTCTGCTCTTATTTATTCAATATATAAGGGATACATTTTGCTGGGTTTTTCTCCCTCGAGGAGGGTTTTCCCAGCGTAAACATAGTGTTCATTGTCTTATGTGTTGCATTTTCTGATTGCTTACATTTCTGATCTATAAAACTAACATGGTATCAGAGCGGGTTCAAGAAATCGGATCAGATTTGTTTAAGCATTCTAGAGGAGTTTGTCATATACTGTGATGAGGGGTTTGAAATCATTTGAACTCGTTTTTCATTGTGATCCTTGTGGTTGAGCGTCTCAGCTATGAAGGGTTGTTGCATTGTTTGTAGCTGGCATGGTTTTCTAGGTGGAGTCGTACCTCCATTCCAGACGCTTGCAGCTGCGCATGGGAAATCTTTGATAACTATTGGAGTTGTTTCTTGGAGGATTTGGATTCCTTAAGGGGTGTCGTACAAACCTGGGTTTGACTAATAACTTATGACAGACCTAATCCTTGTCCTTCCTTAGTAGATAGAGGTTGTTTGAAGATTGTTGGGTTAGTCTGGTGGTAATCCATATCATTGGGAGGTATCATATGCATGATTGGATATGGATTTTGATGGTTTTCATGGCTGCCAAAACGCTCTATGAGCCTGCTCGTGAACTTCTAGTAAGAAGTAACTGCGTGATGACCAAGTGTGTACATGTCGTGATGCCACCAGTCATGCGCCAACCCATCAAGATGCAGTGTAGCAAACTTAATGGCCTCGTCCTCCTGCATAGGTCTCAATGATAGGTAATTGGCTAACTTCTATACCCAAGACCTCGTTGAACTCTTATCAGAGCCATCAAAGTAACGCAAGATAATCTTGTTGACTGCATGCTGAAGATCCCTATTCAACTGTGGCTATGGCTGCTGGGGCTGAGGAGCTTTGCGGTCAAATCTACCTCCCCCTTTGGGTTTATGCACATCCATGAACTCATGAAAAGACAAAGACTGCCTGATCTCAGGTGCCAATGTCGAGTACTCTCCAAAGAATCTGGTCACATCTGCCATCGACATGTCATGGTGTGGATGAAACTTAGGCTGGTGACCCTGCTACTCTACCTCCGGTGTCGAAGGTGCCTCTCTGGATATAAATGTAGGTTGTCTAGGCCTACGCTCATGAAAGATAGGTGACGACTGCCACTGTGCTGACACCAATGGCTGGTCTATGCCTGCAGTCCCGCTCGTCTGTCCTATCTAAATATAGTTTTGCTGAGGCGGAGTACACTGCCTCATCGTGCCCATCAACTGGGACATCATGTCCATCATATTATCATGCCTACGTCTGAACTCCTCGTCAGTAATATCACCTCCGGCATGCTCTTTCCCTAGATCCCTATGTGTCTCTGTAGGAATCTCACGATCTGCCATCACTGTAGTGACACTGTTCTCATTGCTATTGGAACTGGATCTGTGAATACCTAGAACCCCTGATACTGTCTCACCTTTAGGAATAGGTGGACCTATCCAATCCTCAATTCTGCCTGTTCCTCTACCCTTATTGTAGAAAATAATATCTCTACTCATGAAAAAGCATCAAAAAAGCACACATCTGACTGAAAAAGCACAGGATGGCAAGAAAACTGTGCTCTGATACCACTGTAAGAGACCAGGTGTCTCTCAACCCAAATCTTCTGACTGTGAATGCGAATTTTTGTTTGTTTTGTAATTTTTGATTTTTTGGTAGTTTTTTGCAATAAAAGACAAATTGCGATTTTGCAAGGAAATGCTTGAAAAAATAAAATAAAATACCAGACGATTAAAAACGACAGAATACAGCTCAGATTTCGATGCTAGTTGATTTATTGATCTTCCAGGATAATTACAACTGCAAGATTCAAACATACAATAAAAAGGCAAGCTATTTATTAAGGAACCTGAATAAGCTTGCAGTCGCCTGTGAAGGAGCCTGAAATGGCACGGCTGAATGAAATAAACAATCCTCTGACCCAGAAATCAATGCATATGCTCCAGAAACCCTAGGCGTCCAAAGTGATGAAACCAGAAGACCAAAAGCTCAAGCGTTTTTGACTGGAGAAGAAGTACGGCCTTTGCTGCAGCAAAAGTACGGCCTGTACCAGCAGCTAAGAAGTCCATACAATCTAGAAGAATGTGCCAGATACCCAATGAAACACGGCCAATGCAATATTCTCCTTCTGGAAGAAGGATCGATCCAAAACTCTGATTATAAACTACAAAATATGCAAAAATATGACTCCTGTGTGAAGCCACTCTGTTGACAAGCTTAAACTGGTAATTGCGCAGTCTCAGTCTATCTGATTCTGAAGAGGGAACGTTCTCCAAAATCCGATGATTTGCAGAAACCCTTGTTTCACAAACCCCAATGCTCTCAGAGAGAAAAATAGACAAATTCAAATAATCATCAATAATGAGTTCGATTTGCCTTGAAGAGAAATATATATCATTTCCTCAAAAGTTCGACCCTTTCACAAAAATCAGCTTAATTGCATTTAATAATATAATAATTCGCCCCTTTAAAATACTTAGGCCAATTATTAATAAATGGCGTCCTTTATTTAATGAGTATTAAAACTCATTAAATATTAAATTTTCCCCTTTCATTATAAAGTATTAAATACTTTATAATTCGCCATTTAATAATAACTTTAATATTTCATTAAAGTGACTTTATATTATAAAGTCAAATTAATAATCTCTTTAATTATTATTAAATGCTCTAATAATCCCTGTTCGCTAATCAAATCATCAAACTGGGTCGAGACTGAGCTGACCAACTGAATCAGGTGCCCTGCCAAAAATAGCAACTTTTGCCTGCCCGACTTACTATAAATAGTAAGTATCTGTAAATCACTCAAAAGTGTCTGCCAAGGCCCAAACATGAATCAACTGCTGGAGTAATGTTCCCAAACACTGGATACCTGCCTCAAGTGATCCTCTAAACACATCTGCTAGCCTACGAGGATCTGGATGATAGGCTAACCCATGAAATAACTGTACTGCCTAGGAAGGGGACATTACAGGTTCTGAGATTCATCAATGGAGGGGAGTTCACTTCCAGAGGATTTTTGTAATCTCTGTGTTGAGGTAGGGATCAAGAGGGAGTTCTGTGACTCACTGAGAAGAAGTGAAGGTTGCAGTGTTGCAAGGCCAGGTGCTAAATCGTTGGAAGACCTCTTTAGCTACAGAGAATAGAATTGCACAAGACAGTCAATCTGGATTTGACATTGGTAGCTCCGCAAACCTATTCAAAATAGGGTGATCTGGGATGAGGTCAAGAAGGACAGTCTTGAACTCTCGCAAGTCAGTAGTGCCAAAGGTGTGCATTGGAAACTAATCCTCTAAGGCAAGCATTGCAGGCAATCTTGGAAAAGGAGGTCAAGAGGTTGATGCAAGTACTTGGAGCTTCAAAGGGAGTCACATCATCATGAAGATTTGTTGTAATGTATATTTCTCTGAGAAGGAGAAATATGAGGTGAAAACCCTTGTAGTGTATATTTCTGTGAGACGGAGAAATATGAGGTGAAAGCCCTTGTAGTGTATTTCTCTCAGACGGAGAAATATGAGGTGAAAGCCCTTGCAATGTATATTTCTCTGAGACAGAGAAATATGACGTGAAAGCCCTTGTAGTGTATATTTCTCTGAGACGGAGAAATATGAGGTGAAAGCCCTTGTAGCGTATATTTCTCTGAGACACAGAAATATGAGGTGCGAGCCCTTGTTCATCTATGAGACTGAGATGAGACGTCATGTTGAGACTCCATCACGACATCACGTTGAGAGACTCCGTGATGAACCCTTTGTACTTGTGTTCTTCCACACATGGGAATAGTCATGGTGGACGTCATGTTGAGAGACTCCATGACGACATCACGTTGAGAGACTTCGTGATGGGCACTTGTACTTGTGTTTCTTTCCACACATGGGAGTAGCCATGGTGGATATCATGTTGAGAGACTCTATGACAACATCACGTTGAGAGACTCCGTGATGAACTCTTGTACATCTCTGAAATTGAGATGTGGTTTTCCACAATTGGGTGTAGCCATTGTGGACGTCATGTCGAGAGACTCCATGACGAGGATATTTGGAAAATACCTCCCTAGCTAAGAGGGAGTGTTAATGTTTGTAGCGGCAAGAGATATTTTCTCCATAATTAATCTTAAATTTATAATAAATAATACTCAAGGCAGGTCATCCTTGCTTGTCAAATAACATTTTTTAGTTCTTTCTAGGCGCCGACCTGTTCATGTGATTTTTGTGACCGCACCAATCAGCAGAACATAGTATCCATAGGCTACTCCATTCTCTCTTGATCAAAGTATTTCGTACGCTGAGATTGCGAGAGAGATCGTACGTTCAACTCCAAGGTTCCTACAATGCAATGGAATACCCTCAGTTGGTTCGTTCTGATTTGTTGTTTTCATGAGGGGACTTACACAATTGTTCACAAGTACTTGGCAGCTGACAGCAGATTAATGATGAAAGGGGATTTCCGTGCAATACGAAAGATTTGGCACTGAGGTACGTGTTTCCTATACTAACCAAAAATGTACTGAATTGAAATGTGTACAGGGTTTAGAAAGTTTAAGTTCTATCCTAAAGCAAGATGTGGGATCAATTTCAGCAGACTTCAACCAGAATTTGCTTCGCCTTGCGTTGGACAGCCTCTACAAAGTCGGTGCAATCTTCAAGGGGGTAGCAATGAGTGTTCAAATCACAATTCAACATAAAAACACCGTCAAGACGACGCATGCCAACACGTGAATCATAACCGAAGTTAAGCTTATAAAATGTTCCAGTTGACCACACAAGACAAATTTGCCATCAGCAAGCTGCTAGTAGTATGGATCAAATGAAGCTACCTTGATCAAACACCACAATCCATAACTAACATCTACTTGCATGAAAATGAAAAGTAATTTAATTTAAGCTACTACATGAAGTAGAAGGACGAAGAAATCTTGATAGCTGCTCATAACAAAAGACGAATTCACCATCAATGAAAGCTCTTTTTATTATGACAGTTTTCACAACTACTTCTTACAAAGTTCTCAAAGGAAAACTTTCCTTCTCCTTCAAACTAAGCTATGCTAACAAACTATGCTAAGCTATCTCTCTACTCTAACAAAATGTCTACTCTCTACTCCGATCTAATGTCTAATCTAATGAGATACAAATGAGGGGGGATGCCCCTTTTATAGATGGCCAAGTCCAATGCACGGCTCAGATTACAATCAAATGGAGGGCTCAGATTAAGCCACATCAGCCCTAACCCTAAAAACTGCTAGAATGAGGAGTGGTACAATAAATGAGCAAGAAGATTCCCACTCACTCCCAAAATAGCAAAGGCAATTAATGCCCACTATCAGTCATCCAGAAGGTCATCATCCAGAAAGGCATTTCCATTCTCCTTCTCCTTGGCTACAAAATCAATGAATCTGGTTAGCACGGCCTCAACCTCCTGAACCGAGATAGGCGGAATATGATCAAGCTAAAATTCTAACACTATAACTGCATGCCCATGTTGCGTACAAGACTTTCTCCAAGCAACTAAAGCATTCTGAGTGTTCTAAATAATGTTGGAGAAGGTAGAGGTGTTCTCAAAGTCATTCTGGACAAAAGTCTTCACCTCTAAAAAGAAAGGTGGCAGCCTGCTCCTCAAACCATCAGCAATCACCTCCTCTGAAGTTAGCCTCCTAGAAAAGATAGCCTCAAGCGTGTTCAGGACTCCATCAAGAATGTTTGTCATGGCCTTTCTGACTCTGGCCGAATCTGCATGTGTTGCATCAAAGAACCCTTGGCCTGTGACAACTAATGAGTACCAACTGGTGAAATCATATCTATCACCCTCCTGTATCACGCCTCCCTCAATCAAAATCTGTAAGGGAGTATGCATCAAAGCCTCCAAACGCTGAATAAACTTGCTTTGATAGATATGAGCATCGCCCCAAGCCTGATCAACTGCATCCAACCGTGCCATAATGTTGGAAGCCTGCTGATAAGCATGAGCAAGGTCCTCCATAAACCTTTTTTGTTTCAGCATGAACGCTAGCAACCCACTTATCTGCTTCCTGTGCCATCTTTCTCAAATCTTCCAAGCCACTAACAGATTATCTAGGAAACTCAGCTGGAAGCTCAATCACCGGATTCTCCTGCCCACAAGAACGAGACAAATGTTGTACGTAACCAATCAAAGTCTTGTGCTCCTTCTTCAATTTCTTGTATTTGCCTTCAGTCTAGAGCAATTTGTCCTTGAGTGCCTGGTAGGAGCTATCACACTCCTCAATTATTTGTGCTCCTGTGGGGCGACCTAACTCCATGGTAGTGATCACATAATTTTTTGGAACAGCTTCATCTCAATCACACTCAACCCTTGGCACAGCCACGTGAAGGGTGCGAGAGCCATCCTCATCTGTTGAAATCTTCGAAAATTTCCTAGCCCTCTTCTTTGTCAGAGGCTTATTGATCCTACTCAAGAATTCGTCCATCTCAACTGCTGGGTCAGTCTCTTCAACGAGGCTCCTCCTCATCCTGTCTCTGAGCCAATCTGGTACTACCTGCTGTAGGTCGGAAATAACAAATGGCTGCTCATTTCTTGCTTCTTCACGAACCTCTTCTCTAACTTCATCCTGACGAAGCTCATTGGCTTCTATGGGCTGGGTATCTCCTGAAACTTGGGCCTCCTGTCCAGTAGCTGTGTCATCCTCTAATGTCGCCTCAAGCTCGTGCTGGAAGCGTGTATCTGTGGCCGTTTCTTCATCTTCTTCTTGTTGGTTATCTCTGGTAGGCGCGTTGACACTCTAGCCAACAAACTCTCTTCATGGTGGCTGATTTGCCTCCTGTAATCCTTGTTCCTTATTCAACATATTCCTCTGATCGGCAAATAATGAAACCTCTTGTATACTTGGAGAACGTGTCTCCAATGGTGTAGGTGATGCTATCTCAATTCTTGGAGGCTCTGGCTGAACTGGCTCTTTCCTTCGCGACTTTGGAGCTCAAGCAACCTATTTCTTCTTGGTAGCAGTTGGCGTCCTATGATCTCCCATCAAATTATAAGTCAAAGGAATTGACCTACTCTTAAGCCTATTCACATGCCTCTCAACCCATCCTCTGGTGAATGTCAAGACTGGTATGCAAAGTGTATCCAAATCCACAATCTCCGGCTCCGACCAATCTGGAAGTGGGAGTGGTGTATCCCTCACTGTCTCATAATCTGGATGAAGAACATTCATATCCTCGTCTACCTGGTCCGGCACTGGAATAATCTCACACTCCCTAATCATGCTCAAACGTAATCTCGAAAACATCCTCCTTACTTCAGCTTCATCCAATGCACCAGCCCAGTAATCTTCAATATTTGCCTTATGCCTGAACTCCTTTGACAGTATCCATCTGATATTCCTGTGAGGATCATAATACTGCCTGCTAGTGTGATAAGAAAGGTGGAAAAACTGAAGCTCATTTGCAGCTTCCTTGGCTGGCTGCAGTGAAGGACACACTTCATCTGAACTCCCTTCTTTTTCTTCTGAATCTTATCATAGCCGATGAGTTGCCTAGATATTTCTAACATCAAGATCCTGTTTGTAGGGTATTTGGGCAACCTATATGGATATGAAGAGAACCCTTGCAGCCTAATGTAAGCAAATTTGGGAAATTGGATAAACCAACACACGTACCTTTCTATCAATTCCTGAGCTTCCTTGGAGATCCTGTGATGAGTTCTTTGCTGAAGTGATCTCGTTATGTGCATGGTGAAGGCGTCATTGACTCTCTTATAGTGAGATGTGCTTGTCAAGTGCAACTGTGGACAAGCCTCATGAATCTTAAACTGCTGAGAGCCACACCCAATAGGCTCCTTGTATGATATTCCTCTGTACTTCGTCATACGAGCTAACATGTAAATAATGTATGAGCCCATATAGAATGTTTTCGTTCTCCTTAAACTCTGGAGCTGCTCGTGCAAATTATCACTGATCAATACTGCCCAGTTAATATGCTCCTTGCCTTCCAGCACAAGGTTGATGTAATAAAACATCCAAGGCTCAAAGATAAACGCCTGGGGGCATCCTCCAACTCTGTTGAGCATCATAATCAAATCACAATATTCCTGCTTCAAATCATCTGAGATTATTTGCTTCGGCAACTTTGTGCGAGTGGGCTTGGGCTTGTTCATCCAACGAGAGTTTATCATATCAGCACATCTTTCAAATGTTGAAGCATACATCCGCTCAGCACGTTCTCTCGTTTTGTAAATCATCTTCTCATGTGAAGGAATTCCAAATGCTTCGCCAATAGCTGCATGTGTGAGGTTGGCAAACAACTTACCATTCGGTGAAGTGATAGTCCTTCGGTCTAGATTGTAACAGTTAGCACTCCATGATCAACTCCGAACACTAAATTGCTGGTGGAAAACCAGCAGCTGCATAAAGTCCACTTCTAACAATATTGTGAGAAGTGATCGAAGGACGATGGCCTCCAATTTCCATCATTCGGCTATTGAAAGTTTCCATATTGAAAGAGCCCAAGTTCGTATCAGCCAACTTTCCCAACTTTGAAGCAAACTTCGACTCCGGCAGGAAAGACTTGCTCAGCTTCTTGATCACTGCTTGTCTGGATGCATTTGCCTTGCTGGATTCAGCATTATTTTCCTTGCCAGTCGCTCTTACTTCAGCCATTCTCAGCTCCTCATGCAGCAACTTCGAACTTTCAACACTTAGAAAATTTCTTGCAGCAATAAAACTTTAGCACTTAGAAGAAAAATCGGCCAACTTCACTTCAACCACTTTAGACTTCTTCAAACTCGCACTCTTCTTCACACTACCATTTCTTCACCTCAGAGCATCAAAGTCGACCTTGTCAGCTGATGGAGAAAAATGAATAAATTCACAGCACATATAACCAAGTCGAATTCTAGAAGAAGCCAATTTTAGCCAGTACATTCAAATTTCGATTTTCCCTCCTCTGGCAGCTGCAACACTTGGCATCTAGCGTTTGGAATATTTTGACCTTCTAGAATTTCAAGAAGATTCACTGGTCTAGACATACTTCACTAGCATTTTTAATCATCTTTTGAAAATATTAAATTCAACTGCACCCCCTTCAAGAAATTCACTTCACCAGCTGAGGTGTTGACAGTTTGATTTCATCCATCTCTGGCTCAAGAAGATTATTTTCATGAAGAATTTGATCAAATTCATCTAGGCAATCAATTTCAAATTCACCATTCAAGGCATTTCATTTCTAAAAGAACACTTCTATTCCTTGCCTTAGAAAATTTTTAAATTTTTACTTAGTAAACTTCATTATTCAGGCACCCATCGAAATCTCCATCTCAAAATCCTTAGCGAGGTGTGGAAAATTTTAAAATCAATTCCTTGTCGAGTATATCCAGTACCTAGAAGAAAATTCCCTTCAGAAAGCATCAAATTCATGGGTCTATAGACGAAGGAGTACTTTTAATTTTTGAATTTTATACCTTAGAAAAATATTTTCATCAAAATTCATCTTCATTCTTCATCTCTGGGCGTATTTTCTTGCTTGGCCTTGACAATTTTCTTCAATCTCATGAAGCTAGTGCATTTTGATGTATCCACTACCAATTCATACATGCCTCAGTGAATTCCATCACCTTCTCTCAAGCTTAGGCATATTTCTCTAGAGGAGGTAGAATTTTGTGCCTTAGAAAAATTTTAAATACCATCACCAGTATGCGTGCATTTGAGAGGTATAGGAGGAATTTTGAGCACCTTAGCATTTTGTTGACCTCTATCTCTCTTCACTTTGGGCGCATTTTGCTTGGGATGGAGGAACTTCAACAATACTCAAAATATTTCCTAGAGCCACCACCTTCAATACCCTTGGGCGCATTTTGCATGTTGAGGAGGAATTAATGCCTTAGCTCATGTCTTAACTTCACCTTGAACTTGGGCGCATTTTGCATGTCAAGGAGGAATTTACAACACTTAAACACTTTTTCAACGTCCTTCAAAGCAAGATGACATCGCATTCAAGGGGTCAAGGAGGAATTTTGACTTGCCTTGGAATTTTTTCCATCACTATCTCTCCCCTTGGCTGCATTTGAGGGTAGGAGGAATTAGCAACGCCTTGAAAGCATCTCCCCACCTTGACTTGATGAGGGTGCATTTAGGGGGTAGTGAAGGAAATTGCAATGCCTTAAAAAAAAAATTTAAAAAAAATTTATGTCCTTCATAGCTTGGATAACTTGGGCACATTTCATGACCCCAGCAGGAATTAACAACACCTAGAAACTTTGTTTTTTATCCATCTCCAACAATCTAGCAAGTTGGGCACATTTGAGGCACCAAGGAGGAATTTCCAAAGCCTTAAACTTCTCTTAGCTTCACCTCCAACATGGGCGCATCTAGAGGGTCAAGGAGGAATTCAAACTTGCCTTAGTAACTTTTATCACCACTACTCATCTCCTTGGGCGCATTTGAGGTAGGGAGCAGGAATATCTTCATGACTTAAACATTTTCCATCACCTTCCCTTGAGATGAGGGCGCATTTCATGGGTCAAGCAGGAACTTGTCATGACTTAACCCATTTTCCTCACCTCCCTTCATGACAAGGTGCATTTAGGGGGGTCCTGCAAGAATTAACAATGCCTTAGAAAATTTCTTCCAATCTAGCTTCTAGCATAGGTGCATTTGGACTAGGCAACAGGAATTTCTCAATTGAAACTTTCCATCCTTCAGCCAGCTTCACCTTGGGCACATTTCATAGGGGGTGAAGGAATTTTCTCAGACTTAGACATTTTTTAGCTTGCTCGCCCCTGTTTACTATATTTAGTAAGTTTCTGATTTTCATTCCTATGAAGCTTGGATTGATTTGGAATTCGCGCCACAGGATCCTCATGACCTAGTTGATCTATTCACACTACCATCTCATGCTGACTTGCTATTTATAGCATGTTTCCGGAGGTGATTTACTATTTATAGTAACTGCTTGATTTCAGGACTTCCGCAACTCCGTTTAACCTGAAATCTGACTGACATGATCCTCATGGGTTGACTTGCCTATTCACACTGGCGCCTATTGCTAACTTGCTATTTATAGCCTGTTTCTGGAGTGCCTTACTATAAATAGTAAGTGCTCAAATTGCCTTCAAATTTCACCAGTGGAATCCTTGAAAGATACCGATCGCAGTGGGATACACCGGTTTTTGGAGATTCTGGCATTTGACCCCTCATTTTGGGTCCCGAAGCTGGAAACCCTAATCTGACTTGCATGTTACTTAAACGATCTTCGTTTGACCCCGATGCGTGATACTGAGGTGTTGGGCAACTGTCGGAGTGGTCCTGCTAAAAATAGTAAATCTCTGAAAAAGTGACCAACTCTGCTTGCATGTCACCTTGCTGTGTAGCTCTTGAAAAACCCATAAAGAATAACCTGACATGCGTTGAAAAGTCCTGCATGCAAACCCTAAAAATAGCCTATGAAGACAACTTTTGAAAAAGGTCTTGATCCTGGTTTCCATGTTACATCACTGCGAAGCCTTCGAAAAACCCACAAAGAATATCCAGACATGCGTTGAAGACTCCAACATGCAAACCCTAAAAATAGCCTCCGAAGTGAAGACTGTTGAAAGTTATCATCTCATCTTGCATGTTATACCATTGCGTAGGTCTCGGAAAACCCAGAAATATTCTCCAGACATGCATTGAAAAACTTCGCATGTAAACGCTAAAATATGCTCCTGAAGGTGATACTTGCTAAAAATAGAAAGTTGTTCGTTTCAGCTCAAAATTTGTAGGCAAGCAGTTTAAGGCATCCAGGATGCAGTGTGATGGATAGAACTTCAAAAGTGCTGAGAAAATGCCCCAAATCAGGTACTTACTAAAAATAGTAAGTTGTCAGAATTCAATGAAATTTTGTTGGGAACCTACTGGAAGCTTACTGACCGCAATGCCAAGCTCAGATTTCAATTCACTCACTCCATTTAACTTCAAACTGGCCGGAAGATCCAAAACCCTAATTCTCAGACCTAGCCAAAATTTCAAGTTTAAGCTCAAAGATGGGCACATCCCTGAAACGGCAGACAGCTAAAATGAGACAGAAAGACAAAATTAGGGGGTCCCCATTTTGAATGGGGTGATGTGTGAAAAGGTCACAACACGACCTAGAGAAGAGGTCACCTAGATTTGTATATATGTAAGGTGAAGATCATTCATTAGATCAATCAATTCATTCTCAATTCAATTCGCACTTTCAAGAAGAAGTTTGCACTTGCAGCAGCAGATCATCATTTTATAGTAGCAGATCGAATTAAAGGAGAAACATGTGAATGGTTGAGAAAAAAACATTCTACTATTAGCATGAAAAAAGGTTGCATAATAAAGAGGTTACATATAACACTGTAGATATTAACTATATCTACCTACCTAGAGACTACTGTAGAAACAGTAGTTAACTAAGCTAACAAAACAAAATAAGATTGACCATTAATATAAAAAGATAATATTCTAACACTCTCCCTTAATGGTCAATTCGTCAACAACACCAAGTTGCCCCCTGAATTTTACAAACTTATTCGGGCTCAAAGACTTGGTGAGAATATCTATAGTTTGATCCGCTGTCGGAACATACTGTAGCTAAACTGATCCATCTTCTACCAGCTTGCGGATGTAATGACAATGAAGCTCGACATGTTTGGTACGTTCATGGAAGATTGGATTTTTGGCCAGTTTGAGCACCCCTTGATTATTAGTGTACAAGGGAGAAGGTCATGCTTGTGACATGTGCATGTTAGAAAGCATGCTACGAAGCCAAACTGCCTCACATGCTGCTTTAACGGTTCCTCGATATTCAGCTTCAGTCAAGGAAAGAGCCACTGCTTGTTGCTTCTTCCTGGTCCATGTTACAGCACCTGTACCCAAACTGAATACATACCCAGAAGTAGATTTTTTGTCATACACTGAACTTTCCCAATCTGAGTCTATGTAACCAATCAGCTTTGGATCCTTGCGTCTGCCATAGAGAATGCCATAATCTGAAGTGCCCTTAACATATCTCAGCACTCGCTTCGCTACAATCCAATGATTAGCTTTTGGAGCTGTCATGAAGTGAGAAATGTAGGTCACTGCAAAACTGATGTCAGGTCTAGTGGCAGTGAGGTAGATGAGACTACCCACTAGTTGTCTGAATGTCGTTTCATCGACCGCAGGTGAATCATAGTTGGCTGACAACTTCAGCCCCTTCTCGATAGGTGTGGAGGCAAGTTTGCAGTCCTGCATCCGAAATTTGTCAAGCAGACTTCGGGCATATTTAGACTGAGAGATAAAGATGCTATCAGCGGTCTGCCAAACTTCAATACCCAAACAATAATGGAGAAGCCCTAAATCTGTCATGTCAAAAGCCTGACAAAAATCCTGTTTGATTGTTGCAATCAAATGTGTTGAACTACCAGTAATGATTAAGTCATCAACATAGATCACAAGAAACAAAATATCATCACCGGATTGTTTGACATACAGATTACTGTCAGAAGGGTTGTGCTGAAAACCATGATCAACCAAGTACTGATCAATCTTGTTATACCATGCACAAGGCGCCTGTTTCAGTCCATAGAGTGCTTTCATGAGCCTTCATACCTGATGTTCTTTGTCGGCAACCTTGAAACCAGAAGGCTGGGTCATGTAGACTTCTTCCTGCAATTCACCATTGAGGAAGGCACTCTTGACATCCATCTGATGAACTGTCCATCCAAATTGGGTTGCAATAGCGAGAAGAAGACGAATGGTGCTCATCTTGGCAGTAGGAGCGAAGGTTTCCTCGTAATCAATGCCCTCCCGCTGTGTGAATCCCAAAGCAACTAACCTAGCCTTGTATTTATCCAATGTACCATCGGCATGATACTTGACCTTATAAACCCATTTGCAACTGATAGGTTTCCTCCTAGGAGGAAGATCAAAAAGAACCCAAGTGTGATTCTTAAGAAGACTATGATATTCTGTCTGCATAGCCTTTTCCCACTTTGGAATTCCTTTAGCCTCTGAGTATGTATGAGGCTCATAGATGCTGCGGATGTTGGCCATAAGAGCAAAATTGACTGTGTTGGGCTGCTTGCTCTTTCTACGAACTGATCTGCCCTCAATGAGTTCATCTCATAAAGATCGCCGATAGTCTTGGCCCACCACTTAGGCCGACCAGTAGAAGTACCAACATCTGGAATAGGAGAAACAGCATCGCCTGGGATGTCTAGAACAAAGTCATCTGGATGTGAGTCCTGAGGAAAATCAGGTGGTGCTATATCATGATCCGTAGACTCCTCATCTTCAGAGTCGGAATGCTCTGAAGCCCACCCATCAGGGGAACCAAGAGGAAGACAAACATCCTCATCAGGAACCTTCATAGGCTGATCCGCAGGACTAATAGTAGGAACAAATGGACCTGTAGTCTCATTAATCACAACATCACGACTGAATATGAGATGATCCGTCTCCACATCAATCAACCTGTATGCCTTGTGATTGTTGTTGTAACCAATAAACATAAGTGTCTGGCTCTTCGAGTCTAACTTGGTACGCTTGGCATCTGGAATCCATACATGAGTTGTAGAACCGAAGACCTTCAGATGGCCCACCTTAGGTTGACGTCCTGACCAAGCTTCTTCAGGAGTCATCTTCTTAATGGCCTGTGTAGGTGATCGATTCAAGAGGTAGAATGCAGTGTAGACTGCTTCAGCCCAGTATTTCTTAGGTACATTTTTGTACTCCAGCATAGAACGAGCCATTTCAGTAACGGTGTGATTCCTACGTCCAACGACACCATTCTGTTGAGGGGTGTATGGTGTGGTACGTTGGCGCTTAATGTCATGTGCAGCACAAAAAAGTAGAGAAGTCAGCTGAACAAAACTCCCCTGTAAGAGACCAAGTGTCTCTCAACCCCAACTCTGCTGAATAATAAGGTTTTTTGTCTTGTGTTTGATCGATTTGTGCTTTTCTTTGTGTTTTGATCATATATTGCCAATGGTTTGATACAACAATATAATGCAGCAAAAATAGGAGATGTTGCAATAATAATTTTTTTACTCAAAACTGAAATTGCATTGGAAATACACAGCTGAAAATTCCAGATTTTTATACCAGCTTAAATACTCATTATTTTCATAATATATTGACAACCCAGTTCATAAAATAACCCCTATTATCTAAAACAACAATACCCAGAAAATCTAGGAGTTACAATTTATGAACTCACAGGTAAACATGCCTTGAAACCCTCTGATCAGCTACAGCAGACTTCATATCAGAATACTGGCAAATTCTGGAAATGATCACAGCAATAGAAACCCTCTCAAAATGTCGATGAAGCAACACCAACCAAGCACATCACTGTAGCGAATCACTGTAGTGTTTTTACTGTAGCGTGGGTACTGTTCACGCGTCACTGTAGCGCAGGTACTGTTTACGCGTCACTGTAGCAGCCAACACAAAGCTTGGAAACTGATCGTTAATGGCTGCCAATGATGAATCTTCGGGTCTGCACTTGAAAGACCTTCAATAATCTTCAAACCCTAAATAAAATCTTCACTTTTAAGCACAAATAGAACTTCTGGATGAAGCTCTCCTGAATGCCAAATTCAATGGATATTTCACCACCTCAAATGGCTGCAACACTAAAGAGTTTATCGTTCTTTAATGGCTTGAGAGACAGAAACCCTAGGCTTCTCCTTCTCAGAGAAATTCTCATCGAAACAAATGCTCAATCATATCATAATGAATTCTTTTTACCCTTTGAAAGCTTATATAGCTTCCTTGAGAAAATCGACCCATTTTGGCTTTTAAAAAACATTTAAATATTATAATCTTCATCTTGCATTTAATACCATCACATTACCTTGGTTTATGTGCACATAATCATTTAATAACATTAAATGCACTTTTAATGTGTCATTGGCCCCTTTCGAATATAAAGTTAATTTATAACTTTATATTATAATCCCTTTTAATATAAAGTCATTTTATAACTTTATATTATAAACCTTTTTAATTAAAATCATTAATGACACATTAAATATTAATATCTCCATAAATATGCATCCGTTAGCCATGCCAACTGAAACCAAGGTCAATTTTGCCAAACTCTGAGTGATCAAACGCCCTGCCAAAGATAGGAACTCCTGATAGCTGACTTACTATAAATAGTAAGTACACACCATTGAGTCTAGAAACAACTGCAAAGGTCCAATCAACGGTTGATACTGGAAATATGCTCTGTTTAGGTGCCCTGCTAAAATTGGAAACCCCGACTCCCAAAATAGTAACTTACTATAAATAGTAAGTATGCCAAACTGAGTCAAATAACCCATGCAAAGGCCAAAACCTGAATCCAGCTGAGGAGTAATGTCTCTAATTACCGGGTAATTGCCATATGAGACCCTCTATCTATAATTGTTAGCCTACGAGGGTCAAATGACAGGCTAATTCTTACGAACTCTGATGCTCGCAAAATGGGGACATTACATCCCCCCCATTATCTGACCTTAGAGTGACAATTTGAGAACCTGATTCTTTCTCAACTAAGGCCTTAAACTGCTGAAATGTACTAAACACATCTGATTTATGTTTCAAGAAATACACCCACATGTTTTGACTGAAATCATCAATAAATAATAAAAAATACCTGGACCCAGTAACAGAAGGAGTATTCATTGGCCCACATACATCAGTGTGAACTAGTTGAAGTACCTTGGAGGCTCGCCAAGAATCACCATCCAAAAACGGTGTTCGATGCTGCTTTCCAGCTTGACAAGCTCCATCAACTCCATGATTTTGAGTTTGGATCTCAGGTAGACCAACAACGAGACCCTCCCAAGATAACTAAGAGAGGTAGTGCACATTCAAGTGGCCATAACGCTGATGCCAAAGTTTATTAATGGTTGTACTTCTAGTTGCCAGAGCGTGCTCCTGAAAATCACCAAAATCAGCAAGTCTGTACAAACCATGATCCTCAAGCCCCATAGCGATTGTAGTACGAGTCTCCCTATCAACGATGCTACAGGTGGACAAACTGAAAACAACATCCAATTGGGGAGAATGCCGCATGATTTGACTAACTGAGAGAAGGTTATGTTCCATGCCTAGAACATAGTAAACATCGAGAAAGAGTAAATTTCTTCCTCCTGAGTGAATCTGGACAGTGCCCTTACCAACAACTGTGTACTCTTCACCTCCGTCAAAAATGACAGAATCAAATAATGGATCGAATTTGGTGAACCAATCCTGACGATGAGTAGAATGTCGCAATGCCCCTAAATCGATATACCAGGCAGAAGATTGGACTGGATCTGCAGTTCTCTTGGCCATAAAAGCATAGAATGCAAATTCTTTCTGCTCAGTGTGTTCTGCGACATTTGCCTTTTGTTGAGACCCTCCCTACTTATTTTGTTCAGAAGCCAAACGAACGCGACAGTCAGCCTTCATGTGACCGTATTTATGGCAATAATTGCACTGAACGTTGTTCTTCTTCTCGTTGTCCTGAGAAGAACCAGAGCCTTTCGGCTAAGAAAATTGAGCCTTCCCTTTGTTCTTAGCAGAAGATTTGGCAGAGAACGCTTGCTCTGTGGAGGTGGAACTGGTACTGCTCCCAAACTGTTGTCGCCATCGATCCTGCTACAAGAGCTTGTTGCAAAGATCTTCAAATTTGAGATCAACATTGGTGGAGGTGATATTCAACGTTTCAATGAAATGCTCATATGAACGTGGGAGACTCTTCAGAGTAATGACAACCATATCTTCTTCCTCCATTTTTCGACCAATAGCCTCCAACTGATCACGAATGTCCTTAATCTTCGTTAGATGTTCCTGTAAGGACATTTTCTCATCCATTATGATGGAAAAGAGCATGTTCTTGAGAAAGAATGCTCTGCTCTTGTCAGAGGTTTCATGAAGGGCCTTTAGATCATCCCAGAACTCCAAGAAATATTCACATGTCTCACATCAAGAGTCTCAATTTGACAAATCAAATCAGCTAATAACTTGCTGTCCCAAAAAGTAATTAATGACTTGGTACCACAAAATTCATTGTCAACCATCAATGAACAAACCATACTTGAACTTTGACCATACTGAAACATTCCCTTGCTCATTTGTGACAGAAATTCAATCCAAATAGGAGGTGGAGAGGCCTGGAAATGAAATAACCAGCTTTCTAAGAGGTCTGAAATAATCATCTTGAGATCCAATTTTTGGAAAATCAGCATCCAAGAAGACAAACAGCAGCTGCAACACAAGAATTTTTTATCAAAATGAGCATAACTGCTCATGAACCACACTGGTGGCACCTTTAGCAAGAGACCCCATGCCACCACAAACCAACTTCTGATCATATTTTCTTCCCAGAACACCAATGTATGATCAGAAATAAAGAGGCAATGACATAGAAAGAAGGGAGCAGCAAACATAAAACAGAATTTTTGACACTTATCTCTCCATCCAACCTTCTTTTTATGCATTCCATTCTTCAAAAGAAAATGCTTGAGATCCCAAACACTGATTTTCAATTGAAGACATTTTCCAACACATAAGCAAATGGTCACAACTACACTCTGAATATTATATGCTGGTCTATCTATTTTGAAATTACCTTCTTCCCAAGTAATGCCAGGATCCCAAACTAACAACCATGAAGAACCACTTCTCAAACTGATAATTGCTCTCACACGAATCCTTTGATTCACTCGTTCCATCTGCAATGCCACTTCTTGAAATTCCAAGAAGTATTCAACCAACCTTTGTTCATTGAAGAAATCAAATCTAGAATCTTGTGATATGACTTGCCGGAAAGATTCCATGAATCCTTCATCAAATACAATTCTGAAATCTATCACTCTAAGAGAAGATGGTGATGAACTAAAATCTGATATGAGTCTCACAAGCATCCTCATCAAAAAATAAATTAAACCTTCATCAACAAACCCATCAACTCTTTGTTGATGAACAATAAGAATGCCTTCATTTCTTTGTGTTTCAAGAGTTACCAATTCTTGCTGAATGGTTGCACTAGGAGCAGCAGTAGATTCAACTTCGTGCAACTCACGTATTAACTCTCCAATGCTGGAAGACAAACTCAAATCCCCTTCTTCAGTAATCTCTGAAGCAATTTCTTCGTCATTTTCAAAAAGAGGATTTACATAAACCTTACTAGAACCTTCTTCATACAAGAGATTGTCAAAAGCTTGATAAGCTTGAGAATTTGAATGCTTTGGTCTCTTAGGACAGCATTCCAAATCATATGTTTCTTGTATGAGATCAAACTCATCAAGAATTTCTTGAAGCTCCTCTGCTCTTCTTCTATTTTCTTGCTCCCATGAATATTGAACAGCAGAAATCTGATTCTCTGCTTCAATTAGAGTCTCATGCACTTCTTGCAACTTTGTTTTGGTAAGCTCATGCCACTCCAATGCCTTGTCAGCAATATTGGCCACTAAGTCTTTGTCACGAATGATGTGCAAAAGACTAGATTTAATTTCCTCCAAGGCAAATTTAATGGACTTCATGTCATCAATAGAAATGCAACATACAACTTCTCCCCTAGGCACATCATAAATCATCTGTTCTACATGTCTATGAATTCTATCAAGATTTGACAAAATTTGAATTCCATTATCAGCAATGTGTGAACTTGAGCTGCAATCATTGTATACTGGCTGAGATGATGTAGAACAACTTTGATGGATAAAGATTTCAAAAATGGTTTGAGTTGTACTCCTCAACTTGTCTCGCATGTGGTGAACACTCTTCATCATTCCATCCATAGTGCCTTCCAATTCCTTAGCTTTTTTCCTTAGCTTGATTTCCGGTGAAGAAAAATCTGCCTTATAACTACTAGAAACTTCACCTTCCATGTTGTCTCCTACACATGATTCAAAAGAATTGATCAAATCAACTTTGAAGTGGGAAGAAACTTCATCTTCCTCTTTCTTCTTCTCCTCCTTGACTTGACTTTCAAACCAACATTCTCTAGAATTGTGAAGAAGCAAATTGCTGATTGAACACATATCTTCTACTAATCGAACTTCTCTTTCATTTGGATCTACACTTATGGCCTCTTCATGCATCTTTGTTTCAACTTTTGTTTCCAAAAGTTTTTTCTTTGAATCTTCAACATGAGGCTTCTTAACACAAGTCAACTCACTGTTCTCCTCTGTAGAAAACAAGAGTACCTCACTAGTCTTCAAGGCTTCCACTGACACATTACATTCTTTTACAGAATGCTTGGATGAGTGCAAATCCGTAGATACCCCTTGAACTTTTGCAATGTCTTCAAAGGGATTCCAACTTTCATCCTCCTCTTCAACTTCGGAAATCTCCTCTTTGTTCACAACAGTCTTCTTCAAAAATGGTTTCAACTTATCTTCACATTGACTGAAAATTTCTTTAACTAACAAATCAGCAGTGGGAGAAATCTGCTCTTCACGTTTATAAGCATCCAAGAGAAGAGTTTGGACACTTTCAGGAAGACTATCAGCTTCTTTAATTGTAGAGATTAGAACATTCATGACAGCTGCAAGCATACTCTCTTCTTGCTCACTCCAGGTCGAGCTGAAAAGATAATTAAACAAGTGATAAATCTGATTCTCCATCTCAAATTCTATCAATAAGATGCAAGCACCAACTTCAGAAAATGTTTTTAAAACAGCAGCTCTTCTTGAAAACAAGCTACTACAAGTTTCATCCAAATCTTGAAAACATTCCACTATCATATTTAATATGATCTTTGTGGTTTCAACATCATAAGGCAAATGGGGATTTACAATTCTTATTATCTCCATGAAACAAGAAGAAATCAGCAACTTGGTCTCTTCATCAGGATGCCCCAACCAATAGGGCTGATTCAAAGAATTCACTGCAGGAGCTAGTGCCAACTCCATTATCTCTGAAGGTGATGGCTTTACTTGTCTCAAACATTGTTCTAACAAATGAAGAATATTCTTTTCATTTTCTCTTGACTGAAATTCTTTACCAAGTCTCTTTCCAACCATATACAATGCCTCTGCCAATTTCATCTCTTCTTCATTAGCCATGCCTAATTTCCAACTTTTGGATACCACAAGGAGCTGAACTAGAATCTGCTCTAACTTTCGATGTAGTACCGGAGATATCTGTCACTCAACTGCCTAAACATGAAGCACTGATCCACAGGATGGCAGGATCTTCTGCTCTGATACCACTGAAATATTCCCCATTAATTTTTTCCCAAAATTAACATTCAAATCAGCAACCAAACACTGATTAGCGTTAGCTCCAAAATGTAAACCAGCAAAGAAGATAACTCTAACCAAGAATGTTCACCAAGATCCCAATGTGGGCGAGGTGATAGCATATGGTCAGAGGATCATTAGGCATAAACAGAGCTGAAAGTACAATTCATCTGCTGGTGCAGGCATCCACAAGCGGTGGGAATACTCCACTTATTCAGTGGGTGAGTTTACAACAATTATTAGGCGGCAAGCCAGCCTTTAAATCCACTCTTCCACTTATTAACGTGGGGGGAATACTGTCCACACAACCACTTATAACGTGGGGGGAAATTACAAACAAGATATATGTTTATTCTAAAACTCAACCACTCAATTGTGGGAGTGTAAAACAGATATAAAATTGCAGCAAGTAAAGGAAGAGCTGTTAGTACTACTAACTAGCTTTACAAAGGATAAGAACAGCTGCAAATAGAATAGATAAGCTTTTAGAATGTTCTTTATCCACACTGGCGGTAAACCATCCAGGGGTACTTAAAGTGAGAAATAGAAAATAATTGCAGCAATAAAGGACTGGAACAGTACTACTGTTTACAGTCTTACAATATAGAAAGAGAGCTGCAAATTACATCAATATTACAATGTTTTCAAAGCACCAAGATTCTGAATGATTCCATGATTATTAGTAGCAATTATTGATGAAGAAAGGACTGGAAATTCAAACTGAAACAAGTCTGATATAAATCTGCAATTCTGGAAATGAATAACCAGCAACTATAAGAATTAATTAAATGCTCATAACTTCACCAAAATACCTCCGAATGGCGTGAAACAAAGTGCAATGAACCTCTGGAGGATAGGCACCCATGACAAGATGAAGAAACAGCCTCAAAAGTCATCCATTAATTTATGGCACAATTCTCAATTCTCTACAGATGGTACGACTCTTGAAAAGGGCGATTTAGCAATAAAAAATCAAAGACTTGGAAATAAATTCCAATCTCTTGTGGAAGGGGTCGCCTTGGGTCTAGAACCACTTTGCAAACATACCCAGAATGATATTTAATTTGCTCAAAAAGCTGTCAACAAAAAACACTTTCAGCCATGATAAACCAGCAACATAAAAATTGGAAATATCTCACCAAAACTCCACAATAATGCTCAATATGTACTTCTGGATGAAGCACACTCTCAGTCCACCACCTAGGGAACCATAGTTTCAGGCCCGAAGAGTGGAGTAGATTTGCTAAGCTAACCCTTAGCCGGATTCTGGATTTCAAACCAGCAGCATAACGTTATATTTTTCCCCAAAGATCATCAGCTCTTCGAACAGCAGCAATATATAAGCTTCAATTGGCAAATGAAGCAACAAGAGACTCTTCAAATTCCAAGAAGTTGAATCACTTCAACTCCCAAAAGGAATGCCACTTTAAGCATTTCACTTTTTGAAATAATAAAATATTAATCAACCTCTTTTAGGCATCCAACTTCACTTTGCAACAATAAAGCATTTAATAATTCATTAAATGCACCATTGACCCCTTAATGACCCCCTTTTAAAAACAACATGAAGTGATCATTCCTAGGCGTGGGGGTACAACTGAGAAACATAAAAATGACTAAGTATAAAACTTAATCCATGGAGATAACCAAAGCCAAACTGAAACTGAAGGATAGCAAAATGACTTGAGCTGAATTGCTGATGATGCTACTGCCAAAATTAGACTTACTAAAAATAGCCAATTGCTATAAATAGTAAGTTCACATCAAAACAACAGAAAGCCAAACTGAACATTGAACTGCAAAGGATTGAACTGCTGTTAGACAGATACTGCCAAAAGATAGACTTGCTAAAAATAGTGAACTGCTATAAATAGTAAGTCTGCACAACAACCTCAGAATGCCAACTGAGTAGTATCTAAAAGAGGAAACCCTAATTTTCCACCTCAGCTTAGCCTACGGATTTCCGGAAATAGGCTAAATCCAAATGAAGAGTGTAGGGCCAAAATGGGAACATTACAAAAACGTGGGCCGACGAGGGTTAAACAGGTGAAAGGGCGTCGCGCTTTGAGCCAAAAAAAAGAGACAAGACTTGAACCAGAGCCTCTCCACGATTTTCAGAACCCTCAATTTTTCCAGAACCCACGAAAACCCTAGCTCTAATACCATGTGAATGGTTGAGAAAAAAACATTCTACTATTAACATGAAAAAAGGTTACATAATAAAGAGGTTACATATAACTCTGTAGATATTAACTATATCTACCTACCTAGAGACTACTGTAGAAACAGTAGTTAACTAAGCTAACAAAACAAAATAACATTAACCATTAATATAAAAAGATAATATTCATTTGTATCTTTGCATCAAGGAGAGGTGTTCTTATTCATTGTATTAATTTGGCCTTGTGTAGGGCCTGACTTGTAAGCAGATTTCTGCTCTTATTTGTTCAATATATAAGGGATATATTTTGCTGGGTTTTTCTCCCTCAAGAAGGAGGGTTTTCCCAGGGTAAACATAGTGTTCATTGTCTTATGTGTTGCATTTTCTGATTGCTTACATTTCTGATCTGTAAAACTAACATTCAGGGGGAGCTATTCATTGCCTTATCTTTTAGTCCCGGAAAGCCTTTGCATTAATGTCAAATGGGGAGGAGTAGAGTAAGAGGGAGTATTTTAGTCAAGGGGAGAAGTTTGTTCCTGTTGCATTCCGAGACTATTTCTATGAGAGGTTGCCATCAATGACAAAGGGGGAGATTGTTAGAATTTGTTGTCATTGATGTCAAAGGAAGTCAAAGGTTAAATGGTGCCATTAAGATCATTGGGGAAGGAGTTCATTGATGTTGATTGGCAGCCTTGCATGAAGGAAAATAATTATATAATATTTTGGCCCAACCCCCCTCTTTTTGGTTCTCCATTTTGAGAATTTAAATTTGAAAATATATATATATATATAAGGGATGACCCCTATTGGAGCGCCCAAGTTTGTGTGAAGAGGTGAATTTAAAACCCAAAGTTCAATCAGTTGATAAGGGACACATTCTTTCTTGTAATCGCCCCTCTTTGTCAAGTTATAAGGTGTGGTTGCAAAGTGGTGGTTTAGAAGGCAAACATTTTATTGAATATCATTTGTATGAAGAGCAGAATTAAAAAGTATATGAGCAGATCTATGCAAAAATTCATGGCAGTTTTTTGCGAGTGATTTAAAGCAGATTTTGATGACTTCATGAGCAGATCTATGAGAGATACTTGAGGAGATATATGAGCAAATTTATGGCAGATTTTTGTAAGAGACTTAAAGCAGATTTGTGAGCAAGTTTTTTAGCAGCATATTGGAGCAGATCCAAGAAGTTCCAAATAATTATCATATTGTTCATTTGGAGGTTGGTGCCTCCTAACCAAGGAGATCGGGAGGTTGGTGCCTCTTATTAGAAGAGATTGGTGTATCTTGCTAAGTTGGTGCTCAATTGTGGGGATTGGTGTCTCCAGTGGGTTGGTGCCTACGAAAGAAATTTTGTACAAGAAGTGGGTCGGTGCCTACAAAAAGACCTATATAAGCAATATTTTGTTGCCATGGTTTTCTCCCGCAAGGGTTTCCATGCAAATCTTGTGTTCCTTATTGCTAGATCCTGAATGTGTATTATTGTTGTGGATGATTAAGTTGTGAAGTATTACTGTTGTGGTTGTTTAAGTTTCAAAAATTAAAAGATCTTTGGTATACTGATTCACCACCCCTTCCCTCTCTGCCCCCAAGTGCTCTTCATTATGAATTGTCAATAATTTCCTGTGTAAATCATATCAGCAGCATCAATATCTGTTAGAGTTTATCTGGGTCATATTAGGCCTGATATTTGCATTATATGATATTAGGAAAAAATTACTGTTCTAGAAATTATTTACAAACTCTTTCAAACCAAGTGAAAAGTCTTTGAGAACAGCTTGATGCAAAACTGTTTGTCAAAATGTCTAAGCTATGAAAGTATGTAAATCTGCAAAAAAATTGGTATAAAATTGGTTTGGGATATTTCATCGCAAAAGCATAAAAGCAGACAATGGAAATGCACGAGGTATAAGTATACCAATGGACTTAAAAAAAATTAAGCACTTCACTTGTATATTAGTAGGTGAGCTCCAATCCAAGCTGCATTCACAGCTGCTTTGATTTATATGATGAGCCTATGTTGAAGTAACAAGTTACATGAGACAGAAAATTGCCTGGGTTTCACCTTGGAGAAACAAAGGGCCAAATGATGTTAAAACTGGCCATATTCCTTAATAATACACACTTTGAGACATATAAGTGGACCAATAGAGCAATATACATTTACAACAGCAAAGATGGATCTTTTTACTTTTTACTTGTCATGTCAAACATGTTGCATAGTTAAAGATGAGTTAGAATTGCAAGTGCACCAAAGCAGACATGACACACTATCAATTATCTTAAAGATGACACAAAAGAACCAAATTCTGTAGTTTTAGCTTAATTTTGTGCACAGATCATTACTTACCTGGCCATCCACAAGAAATATAATAACTGAGGCCTCTTCAACTGCTGCAGCAGCCTGTCTCTCTATCATTGAAGGTAATCCTGCAGCAACTGCTTCCCTTGCAGCACGTGCAATATCATCCTGACTTCCACCTCTTGTTAGTGATAGTCCATCTGTTCTATCACAATGTGACTTCGGAACAGTCATAACACCACCAGTGTCTACGACCATGAATTCATTCTCTCCCCAAAATGATCTACCATACAAGCGATCTCTAGTTACACCTGGCTCATCAAGCACAATTGCTACATTCCCCTGTACAAATTATGATAGCTTATGGTTTTTAATTTTATTTAATCAAACAGAAATAAGAAATGATGGCACCAACTCAAATGCCGTATGTATGATATGCTTTCATCGTGTGTGTGATCAACACATTATGTTTTTTTTTTTTGCAAATGGAATGCATGTGCATTTGTGGGCCAAGCATGAACACACTTTTCACCTGTACACATGTTCAAATTCATGTTCATTAAACCTGTTTACATTTATGTGTTTGTGTTTGTGTTTATGTATGCATCCAAACTGTGCTTTCGTCTGTGCTTGTGCAAGAATGATAACAGTGCTGGGAACAAAATGTACCATACCCCAACAAGCCGGTTGAACAGGGCCGATTTGCCAACATTTGGCCTTCCAACTATAACAACCTTTTGAAGAAGATGATCAGGCACCTGTAAGTTGTAACAGCACATGAATTTCCACAATTTATATCAAATTTCATCTCAAACTCTAGTGGCAGACTACTGAATGCAAAATTTTCATCTAAATTCATCTGTGTACAAAAAAATGAAATCATTCAGATTTGGTTTCAACAAAAATAGTTTGAAATTGAGTACCAATAGGTTTAACAGACCTTCTAAACCTGCAGGCAAACACAGGAATCTGAATGACAAATGATTTCATTCTACTGGGGCAGAAGAGATAAGACATCTCCATCTCCATTCAATCTAATTTCACAGCTAAGATTGAGACCTAATATTCCTAAGGGCTACAAAGTATAAAAATTAGACTTATACCTTGATGTAGACCTAACTTGACAGGTAGAATGCACTCATATGCAGGAACATAACTTCACACATAAACACAGATTATCGTAAGAGAATGTCACACACATGTTGTGCTATAAAATCACAGCATAAGCCAAAGAGCAGTGAACACTGACATAATAATTACAATCCTGACTATGACGGGAAATGGTAGAAATCCATGACAGTAACCTCATGTCCAATCCATGGGAGAAAAGGTGCAACAGTTGAGAAACAGCTTATTCTCATAAAAATTGCAAACTGTGCTCCTAAAAAACTACTCATGCATCCCCTCATTAAAGGGTTAATGTAATGTCCCCACTTGGGAATGCCCTCGATTTTTCCCTAAATCCTTAATTTCCCAATAACAGAATGGATTAGAGAATACTTTTCACCTTGATTGAAGACCTGCACATAGGTTGGAAATCACCACCACAATCATTTTGGTTAACAAATTATAATTATTCATCACAATAGCTGTCATGTCCCCAAAATTGTAACACTTTGAAATGCAAATAAATGCGAAAATAAATAAAGAAATATATATCAACAATTTTATTATCAAGATACTATTATTATTCAAACATTATTATAATTATAATTATGAAGGATAATATAATAATTATAAATGATTATATATAATCATTATAAATATTAATGGGAAATACATAATATATATCAATATAAAGATGGCCATCTAAATCATAACTATCATATGGAATGAAATGATTAACATTAAATCATAATAGCAAAATAATATTCACAAGAAAAACAATATAAAATAATATTAATATATATATATATATCAAACAATAAATATTTGAATAGAATATACTACAGCAATCCTAAAAGCATCAATTATCCCTAATGCAGTGATTCCTAACAAAATCTTTAAAGCAGCGACTGACCCTTATGAATAAGACAAAGGGATGCTGACCTGTGAATAAGATAAAATTCCTAATAAAAGTAGAAAGGCAGCGATGAATATCAAGACAGCAGTTTAACATATATCCCAGCGATTGTAATTAGGCAACGTTTCCATTACTAAAAGGCAACGATTAAGATAGAAAAAAGGCAGTGATCCCATAAATAATAGATTAAAATGAATTCTCAGCGATTAGTTGTGTCCCTTCAAAAAGATACAATCTTGCAAAAGGACGTGCCTCCTCATCTAAAGGGGAAGGTATAAATAACATTTAAGGAGGAAGAATGAGAAATAAGTCTGGATTTCAGGAATAGTAGCAGATACATGAATATAATACTCAGATTTAAAAGAAGAAAATGATGGGAAAGAAAAGAGCATGAGATATCTGCTGACAAAAGACACCGTTACTGTATAAATAGAATTGGGAAGTAAGTACTGTCATATGTTGAACGAAGGATAGTAAGTAAGAATAATAAGTATAATAATAATTCAAATCCCAGTTGAGACTTATTTAGGTATGTTATAATTTATAAATCTATCTAAATATATTGTGATAGTTAATCAAAATGACAAGTATAAATATATTATGATATATATATTATGATGATTGGCAAATAGGATGTGCACATAATATATTTTTAGCATAATATGATTTATGAATCTATTGGAATATATTAGGATGGAAAGTAAGTGAATATGATTATATAGATGTGTATGTACGTAAATAAATATGCACCTACATATGTATATATTCAGGCAAATGTAATTATTGTAAATCAATCAGGAATAATCATATACATATAGATCTTTATATAGATGTAATAATAATGCTTGTAGCAATTATGGAGCCTTATAAATAATTATGATGCTTAATATAATTATGGATAATAGATTCTTATCTGTTGAGTTACACTAACGATATCTTTTGAGTGCAAAGAAACAAGAACAATTGAATCTTAGAGGATACATCATCGCATCAAAGATCGGGCTCAGGGAAATAAGTCTGAAAGAAGTCCAGTGAGTACGACAATCAGAGGTGAGTACCCTCAACCAACTGATATAACATTGAGGTTTATATATTGAATTCCAATACCTCTGACACTGGGTTACAGTGTAGTGCCTAACTCATATCTTATTAGATTAAATACCAGTTGGATTCATAAATATTTCATTTTGTGATAACTTGTGAATACAATCTAATATATCTAATGTTGAATGAATGCATAGAGCAATTTAACGATAGTAACAAATGTATAATGAACTTCATATATTCAGCATAAGTGATTGTCAAACACCCTGAATAGATATAAAGGGATATTATTTACAAGAGTCCAATAATGATGCTTGCAGCAATTATTGTATATCATAAACTATTATGACTTTACCTTGAAGGATAGACTTCGAACCAAAACTCCCTTTCGCTAGCGCTCAATAAGGACAGTGCGTTTGTGGAGGGAAAAGCTAGTAAATCGCTCCACTGATGGAGGGTCCCAAGATGGGTGGAACACTTTGAGGGAGTCCACTTGAGATGAGTTCACGCGCCCTTTACACAGTAAATCGCCGTCCCATGAGGCTAGGAAAGAGGAGACAAGGCGAGATTCTATTCCAATCAAGAGTAATAAGTCATATCAGATTATGTTAGTTTATACCCTAGATGATAATGCATTTCATTTGTCTTATTCTTAAAATGTGCAATCTGAAATAATCTAACTATGAACAAGGAATTTGTGTGGCATTTGCTTGTTATGCATGATGTGTGCAAGACCCTCAAGGCAATTTACATGTGCAAAATTAGGTGTTGGTAAATAAATTTCTTGACCCTAACTTGTATATTTTATGTCTCTAATAAGGGGACATTACAATAGCAATACTAGCAAGTGACCTTATTCTAAGTATTAACAAACTCATGACAACATAATAGGGTAAGTGAGGTTGCAGCGGGTGTCCTGGTAGCCAACTCTTCTAGACCCAAGGGCAGCACCCATTGAGACAACGGCAAGTACCCCCTTGGCCCATGTGGGCTCATCTTGTCCCCTCCTGGGTGGCATATCTATAAGATGCCCTCTCGCTGTACTCCCTCAGCAATCCTCATAGGGTAAGTGAAGTTGCAGCGGGTGTCCTAGTAGCCAACTCTTCTAGACCCAAGGGCAGCACCCGTTGAGGCAACAGCAAGTACCCTCTTGGCTCATGTGGGCTCATCTTGTCCCATCCCGGGTGGCGTATCTAGAAGATGCCCTCTCGCTGTACTCCCTCGGCAATCTTCCTTCCCTTATCCATGGTGTGGATATGCATTAAAACATCATTACACCATGAGGGGTGATTAGGAGTTGCAAGAAAGTGTCTTGGCGGTTCAACTCCCCTACACCCAAAGGCAATACCCATTGAGACAACGGCAATACCCCTTTGGCCCATGGGACTCATCTTCTCCCCTCATTTGGGTGGCATATCTAGAAGAGGACCCCTTGATATACCTTCTTGGCAATTTCCCTTTTTCCCACCATGGTTAAGGCATAAACAAAGTGATGTAATTCTCAAATAAATATATCAGCAAATAAGGACTAATAATGCCACACATGGCTCACTCTACCTAAGTGACATATATGAGTAACTAGCATCCAAAAGAATAACATAAAATTATCATTCCTAAATGTCCATAATTAGTACTCATCAAATGCATTCACTCCTGAACAGCATTAGTAAGAACATCAACAACATCACTGTATAATACAGATATGCATCCTAACATTATCTTATTAATAATAATGAATGACATTACCATAATGATAATATCATGCATCTAATATTATCTTATTCCTAATAATGGAATGATATTACCCTAAAGATATTCTAAATAACATCATGCATCTAACCTTATCTTATTCATAATAAGGAATAACATTATCATAAAGATATCCCAAATAATAATATTGTGCACCTAACATTATTTTATTCAAAATAAAGAATAACATTACCTTATTCATAATAAAGCAAAACACTACCATAATGATATCTTAACTGCTGTTATGCACCTAATATTATCTGATTCATAAATAAGATACATTACTGTAATATTCTGATTTGCCAATATTATCCGATGAAGATATACTCTTAATATTTCTGAGTATCCTGTGTATTGTCTTCCTTTCAGCCAGCGATGAAGATCCTTTGTTTGGTAGTGACTTCCCTCAAATACCCGCTGATGTGGAGGGACGTGACTCTTACTTGGTCACCTGCCTTTGAAAGAGTTTGACCGAAAGTTTGGGTGCATCGTTTTGTCAAATGATAATCCTCCTTAATTAGTAATTGCTGCCCCTTAAGATAGTCTTTGAAGGTTCTGACTTTTATTATAGTCATAACCGGCTATTGTGTATATTATAATGTTATTACAAATGATTGTCATTATAATCATATTTCATATTATTATTTTGTTTTCTGATGTGTATTATGTTTTTACAATTTTATTTTTAATTTATTTGTATTTTAGTATTTATGATATTATATTTGATAATTTAATTATAATATTATCTCGTGATAATTATAATTAAATTACTAATATTTATAATTTATAATTTTAATATGTATTTTGTTTATGATGTCTTATATCTCAATACTATAATTTCGGGGGGACATGACAATTAAGAGGCTATAAGACTGTATGAAATGATATGCCTTTCTGCCCTTTTCAAGCTGAGGATGCAAATCTGGGATGGAGAAGCCCCAGTGAAAATTTTGTAAAATTGGATTTTGATGGTGCATGGCAAGGCAATCCAAGTAAAGCAGGTGCTAGTTTCAGTATTAGGAAAGATGATGGGAGTTTTATTCATAGTGGTTCTCCCTTCTTGGGGATTAGGGCAAATGATGAAGTAGAATGGAAAGGAGTTGTGTTGGGTTTCGTGGCTGCCTCATCCATTGGTGTACAAAATTTAGTGGTAGAGGGTGATTCCATGGTGTAATCGATGCTCTTATAATGGGCTCTAGTCTCAATTCGAAGCCAATTTTAAGTTATAAATTTAAATAAGGTGATCACTTTAAGCTATTCTAGTCGGTCGTAATTGTCCGTAGTCATAGTTGGTTGTAGTCAGCCAAGAGTGTACTTGGTCGGTCTTGAGTCATAAATAAATAAGACTTTAGTTAATAATTAATATTTTCTATGTACTTGTCATGTTAGTTGTCTTGGGAATTAAGTTCCTGACGAAGTAATTAGTTGTAATGAAGGGACGCGACAATTGGTCTCTCAACCACTACCAATGTACTATATGTACTTGAGTCATGTAATCAGGAAACACAGTTACTATTGTTATGATTATCCATGTTATGATTGTACTAGCATAAATTCTATCAATAAAGACAAGTATGATCATTTTGTGCATTGTCTTCTAGTACGTTCATTATGTTGTGTAAGTTATTTCCGTTTACTTTCATAGTACATTGGAATTCATCGTAGCGAGTAAACATTTCCTGTTGAATACAAAGAGTACAAAGAAAGAGTATCAAAACTGGATGATGCACCAACCCACAAGTCCGAACAAGTACAAGGTGAAGAAATTGTGTCGGAGCCAAAAATCAAAAAAGGAAAAAAATAAAGGAAAAGTTGGAAGTTGGAAAAAATGAAAAAAAATAAAGTAGAAGAATTCAAAAAATTCAAAAAACGAGAGAGAGAAAATGGAAAAGTATGAAAAAATTAAAATTAGAAAAAAAGAAAAGAGACAAAGAGAGAAAAAAAGAGACGAAGAGAGAGAGAAAAGAGACAAAGGAGAAACTATTAAAAAATTTAAACTATTAAAAAATTTAGAAAAATGAAAAAACAAAAAATAAAAATAAAAGATATTACCAAAGTCGTACAGACTAAGGTGGAAGCCGTACAAGGTGATAAAAGTCAACAAACCAAGGCAAAGACAAAGACTTCATACGATTTTGCCAAGTGCACCATATGACATACGAGCACATCTATAAAGGAAAAATCAGAAGTTTGTAAAATCATGAAAATTTCAAAAGGCAAGAAATCCGTACGAAGCAAGCAAGAATCGGTCGTACGAATCACCTGTAGGATGTAAAGAGGTGCCCATACGAAGCAAAGAAGAAATCACTGTACAAAGGAAAGAAGGTTTGGCCATACGAATTAAGGAGATCGCCATACAAAGGGAAGAAGATTCGGCCGTACAAGTCAAAGGTACTATCAAAAAAGTCTTAAATTCGGTGTATGTGATGCAATTCGGTGTGGTTTTCAAAGTCTTAAATTGGTCCTGGTGACGAGGGCGCTGCCCCTTGACCCCACCCTGCACCGCAACAGGGAGCACGCCAGAGGCACTGCCCCCGAACAACGCGAGGGGTGCTGCCCCCAAACCCCGACAAGGGGTGCTACCCCTTGACTCCGTTGGGGGCGCTACCCCTTGACCCCATTGGGGGCGTTGCCCCCAAACCCCCATCAGATTCAATTGAATTACCAAATCCCAATGCAACCAGCCACCACAGTACAGTCAGAGCCACCAACCTCACGCCCAAAGTCACCAATATCACAATCAATTCACCTTGCCCCACAGTCACGCACAACATCCTCACAGCCAACACCGTCAGACCCCACCTAGAAGAGTCAATAGAGGAGTCAAGTTATGAATCCACCAGAGTGTACATTAAGATCAGTGGACTGCAAGAGATGGTGAGAGTTATGTACAAATTCGGTGCCACTGGACAACAACTGGATGTGGAACATGATCCCTTAATGGTACATGGGGCCGAGAGGATGGCAAGTATGCAGTCAAAATGTCAAGGTGAATTCTTTCAGTGTTTTACCCTGCACAGGTGGCCAGGAGTAGAGATGATCAAGAGAGCAATTTTTGGATTAAACTGTGTCAATTTAATCTAAAAGTTGCTCTCTTGATTATCATGGACAATGGAAACTTTATGCTTTTAAAGGAGTAGAGATGGCTGAGACTACTAGGCGAGAGTTGGCAGACTACATTCACAAGTCACAGGAGGAATTAGCTCAAGTGACGGTTGAGCAAACGGGAGTTGCCACTCTTGAGGAGAAGTTGATAGAGAAAGACAAAGTACTGGTAGAGAAGGATCGGCTGTTAGCAGAGAAGGATACACAAATGGCCGATGCGCTGCAACTTTCAGCTGAGAGGGAGAGTCGGCTGCAAGGAAAGGTCCAAATGGTGGAGCTTGCACATCCAAGGGTGCCTTTCACCCTCCCTCTTCTTAACTTCCCTTTTTGTACCCCCAGTTTTGTTTTTCGTTGCCTAGAAGGCGACTACTTTTGTGGGGGGGATGATCTAGTCAATCGTAATCGATCGTAGTCATAGTCAGTTGTAGTCGGCTAAGAGTGTACTTGGTCAGCCGTGAGTCATAAATAAATAAGACTTTAGTTAATAATTAATATTTTCTATGTACTTTTCATGTTAATTAGTTGTCTTGGGAATTAAGTTCCTGACGAAGTAAATAGTTGTAATTAAGGGACGCGACGGTCGGTCTCTCAACCATCGCCAGTGTACTATATGTACTTGAGTCATGTAGTCAAGAAACACGATTACTGTTGCTATGATTATCCATGTTATGAATGTATTGGCATACATTCTATCAATAAAGACAAGTATGATCATTCCATGCACTGTCTTCTAGTATGTTTGTTATGATCATTCCATGCACTGTCTTCTAGTTTGTTTGTTATGTTGTGTAAGTTGTTTCCGTTTACTCTCATAGTACATTAGAATTCATCCCAATGAGTAAACAGCTATAAATTTAAATGAGTTTTATTACAACATTGCAGAAGAAATGCAATTGTTGCAGCCAATTTTTTGGCAATATTTGGGGTTGACCTGGACCCCTTATCAGCTCTCTAATCATAAACCCCCTTAATTTATATTTTCTTATTGGGCAATAATCTACAGGTCATTATTCTAGATTTATATAGTTTGGGCCCTGAGGTATGATTATTATATGCAAGGGTGGCACCCTGTCCACGCATGGGAACTAGTTATGTTTATTGATTGTGCTTGATGTTGTTATTAGAGCGAACGGATATCTAGCTGGTATGGCTTGTGCAGAATTATGTCTTCATTTATGGCTTGTCTGTTTGGCTTTAAGCAATAACTTCATTCTGGCTCTCTCTATTGGTACAATGGTTGGCATGTAGCTCTTTGCCATTTGGCTATGGCATGGGGATTCTGCCTGCTGGTATTGCAAAAATTATTTCCTTTTATGGCACTATGAAAGAGATCTCTGAACATGATCCGCAATGCAAGGGGAAGGTATCTGATAGGCATCTCGACTCCATTTTTTCACGCTCCAACTAAGAAGCGTTAGGGTTTGTAAAAGCTCTCTTACGGGATGAAGGCTTGGGTTTGGGTGGAGCTCTGTAGTCGAGGGCTATGATACACAAGGAATTCATCTCAAAATTAGTGGTGGCTCTGTCAAATGAAGAACTTAAGCTTTGGCTATTAAGACTTTTTCTGCCAATGACATTTGGTGACATGGTTTTGCCCTCAGCTACTGAGATGATAGGAGATTAGGTGATTGAGAAGCCAGCAGAAAAAATCAAATTACGTCCCATGAAAGTTGGAATAGCTATGGAAGTAAAATAAAAATCTCAAGGGGGAAAAATTTGTTCGACGTGAAGTATGCTTTCATAGGGCATACTGTAATGATGTTAACAAGGTCCTAGAAGGCCATGTGGCGACTCATTCCAAGGGCCACCTAGTGGTCTCCAATGACTTCACTATCCCCATTTTTTGTGTGGAATCCATTCATTAGGCTCAAAGATGCAAGGAAGTTTTCCATGGGGTGTGTTTCTCTTTGCTGGATGTGTCTGCTCCAAAACCTCAAGAGCAAGTGGGAGAAACCTTTCTAATCTAAATAACAGATAAATGGTATGGATGTCATGTCCCCTGAAATTGTAACAGTAAATAAGAAATATTAAAATACAAATAACAAAATCCTAAATCCTATAAATGTCAAAATATAAATATAAGTAATTGCAATCTAAATATTATTATAATTATAAAGCATGTCTCTGAAACAAAACACCAAAATAACTAAGAGTTGAAGTACAAATAAGTAAAAATAAATAAATAAACAACAGTATAAATACTAAAATATAAATATAAACAATTTTATTATTATAATAATAATCATTGTAATATAATATAGATAAATAAATATATTTATAATAAATTCAATTTATAAATATATTATAAAAAAAACATAAATGAGTAAATAAAATGAAAACAGAATAAATATTAAGGATATATTAACAATTTAATGTTGCATAAAATAATCAAAGAAGGCAGCGATTAAGGAAATGAGGAAACAACAAATATCAATGGAGCAGTAAATTAAATACAGCGATTATATAAGGCAACGCTACCATATAAAGACAAAACATATCATTGAGCAATAATTTAAATACAGCGACCCTTAAATGTGTGAAGACAAATATTAAAGAAGGTACCAATTAATTAGAAGGAGAATAAAGGCTGCGATTAGCATTCTTCAAAGAGATGCAGCACTTGAGTTTACTAAGACAACAATTACATTTGAAAAGGGAGCATTTAAGACTATCATTAAGATCATAAAATAAGCAGTGATTATGCTAAACCAAAAGGCATAGATTAATCTCCAAAGGCTGCGATTCCTTATGAAAAGGAAGTGATTTGTTATGGGAAGGTAGCTAGTCATTTAAAGCATCGATTATAGTTAGTGTTGGGGAGTATTAAGGAAAGAGATTAGGCAATAAAGTCAAAATTTAATTAAATCTCAAAAGGCAACAATTAAGCATAGAGGGGTTTTTTAACAAAGAGACATATCCACTTAAAAGGACATCACTATTGGAAGAGATACAACTCCTTATTCAGATATGAAGATATAAAAAGTGGAAGATATGTGGAAGAGAAGGGGAATAAGAAGGAATGGAATCGGGATAAGGAGAAGAAAGATACACCCCAGCCAGTAAATCGCCAAATAAAGATTGCTTAATCATCAGGTAACTCTTATGATGTTTTGACTTGAATTTCTGCTAGTATCATGGGATAGAATTAAGGTAACTGTGACTGAGTTTCTGCTGATAGCATAGGGTAGAACTAGAGCAATTCCGATTTGAATTTGCTACTAATTAGATATGCTTATTTGGCTCACTCTCATTTATAATATATTCAAAAATCTATATGTCTGTATACTTGCTAATATGTATATCTATAATTAATCAATTGTTTATATTATGATGTCCATGTTCCACCATGGTGGGGAAGAGGGATTACAAAAGGGAATGCGGCAATGGAGTCTCCCTAGATACGCTACCCGGTGGGGGACATGATGAGCCCACATGGGCCAAAGGGGTTCTGCCTTTGGGATCAGAGGGTATTGCCTTTGGGTCTAGGTTGATCTCCGGATGCGGCAAAGAGGTCTCTACTAGATACGCCACCAAGGGAGGGACAAGATGAGCCCACATGGGCCAGAGGGGTTCTGTCTTTGGGAGCAAAGGGTGTTGCCTCTAGGTCTAGATGGATCACCAGAATAACCGCTCTAATCTCACCTCCCTACCATGGTGTAACAAGGGGGAAGGATCAATTATGGGGAATGGAACAAGGATGATGACAAGGGGGTTAAGAGTCTCACCAGGTCATATGAATGGCATGCGCCACATGAGGAGGGGAGAGACTGAGACATCCTATCAACATCCTCGTCTCATGTGTCCCATAATTGGGCAAACTCAAAGTAGGATTAGTCAGTTCATTATGGAGTTGCTAATGTTAATGATGTTATTTAAAAATAGAGTTACTCATGTTTAATTCAAATGTTCAATGTGGAGTACTAATATTCTGATTGTTAGGCTATATGAGAAATGAATCTCTTATTTGCAGGGACTAAACCAATTCAAAGTATCCTCTAGGGCCCATTTCTTGGGGAATTGATAATTTAGGATAGATTTAGGCTAACTCCTAGTAGGGACATTACAATGGAACTGTAGGCAAAAAGGGCAGCCAGACTTTGAACAGTCTATTCAAACTTCCAAGCCTCATCCATATTCAAATCTACAATTTATTTTAAAGAAAACCCAGCTAGTATGCCCAAGAAGAACACAGAGATGTGTGGCCTGCACTTGTTATTTACTCATACAAACACTGAAAAATATGCAATATAAAAATATAATCACCAAACCTTATACTAAAATCTAAAACTGAAAAATACTAAAACATCTCAAAAATATATCTCATCAAAACCCACAACTGCAAACCTAGAAACTGGAAATAAACTCTGAAACCAGACACAAAAATTGGAGCACTAAAAACAAAGTCTAATGAAGATCACAATCAATAACTGGATGAGATTGCACTAAAAACTAGGAGAGTTTTCGTCTTCAAAGTTTTAAAATTTCAGAGGGTTTTTGTCTTCAAGAAAAAAAGAAAATGCGTTCATTCTTGAAAAATATGATTTCTTCAAAAGGTATGTAGAGTCTAAAAAAAAAAAAAAAAATATGATTTCTTCAAAAGGTATGTAGAGTCTTTTGTGAAAACACTCCTCATATTTATAACTTTGTTCAGAGGAAATAAAATAATTTTATTTCTTTTCGGGTTCATTTTCCTCAAAGTTATAAAATTATAATTTAAATGTCATTTTTGTAACATATTTGTACCATAAGCCTTGCAACACTTAAATTAATCACTTGTAACACATTTTTAAATAATTAAATATAAATTGTCTTTTAATTTTTACTTTTGAACAACTTAAAAATTTAATTATCTAATTAATTTTCCCTTTTTTCCATCCTGATAACCTATGGGAAAATTATAGAATTAGGCTACGGGTCATCTACGAACTTATGCTTGAGAAGGGGACATGACAGGACACCCTTGTTTGACCCCAATGGTATTCCTCACAAAGTCAAAGAGGCCATGAGAGCTACGAAACTGCCCAAAAACTGCCTCATAAAAGAATGTTAAACAGAAAAATAAAATGGTTTACAAGAATAATTGAAGGCTTTTGGCGAGTTAAGTGGGACAATGAATTCATAGTGTAAGCTTCCGTCCCATTTGTATAGGCTCTTGGAAACCTTGTGGTAGCCATGGGGACACTTGGAGTAGGGATCAAACTCATTGAAATACATGAATCTAAGCAGATTATAGAAGGCAACGTACATTCTAGGCAAAAAGTCATTGAACACTACCTCTTATACCAGACAGAATTGTGAATTTATAACAATAAGACTGATGATAATAATCCTTTCTTTCCAATTAACATCTGTACAAAAACACAATATGCTTTCCAAAGCCACCTGCAGCACATGTATTTTTTCAAACTTGAACATCAGTCTTCTTCAAGGTACACATGTTTGGCTCAAAACATAAGAAGATTTCAATATCATAATGGATCTCTATGAAAAGATACTTGGCAGGATTTAGAGTTTCTCAAATGACCTTTCAATTCTTTGCGGAGATATCAGGCTTGCAAATGGAGACTTCTTCATCCATATCAAGCATCCAAAATGGAATCTGCTTTCTAAGCTCAACATCTGATACAGGGCATGGTCTGAAGTACCCTGAAAATGTATCATATTTGATGCTACACCAGGCAGAGGACCCAAAACTTTAATTCTTGAAGAACTAAACATTCAAAATAATATAAGCCTAATATCTATGGAAGACTCCTTCTCAATTTATTACTAACAGGGCAGATTGCAATCGAAATGCAATATTGTTGTCAGTCTGATCTACAAAAGGAAAACTGAAGGATCGTCAAACACATTTTGAGACCAAATAGTTATTATGTAATGTATAAAGGGGTGCAATCATGTGAGAGGGACCCAAAGTTCAAATCCCCACACTGCAATAAGATGGCCCATAACCGAGAGAACACATCTCAAAAGTTATGGTGTATTAATATATAGGTTGGTGAAATTACACAGCACTGGGATGAGGTAAGTTCAAAAGTGTGTGATCCAGGTTCAACTTCACACCTTAGTAACGAGCCCAACCGTCTCAGCCCCTACAATAAGGAAGCTTGCCATCTCAACACCAAAGCCTAGGTGCATAAAGAAACATATTTTGATGATTACCAAAGTATTTCCATGGATTTCTACCTGGTTGCCAAAACATGTAAGCACTTTTAACTTCATTTGTAGCTCACAAAAATATGATAATATTTGAAAGACCACATACCTTTAAAATGTCACAAATACAATATGTTCAAGCATAATAATTATAATGTAAAATTCCCCACCCAAGATGACTCGGAATTTTTACGATTTTTCCTAGTTTGACAATGCAAGCATTTTGTCAAAAGTTATCTGACTGCTGTTCTGATTTTATGTTTGGATTTGCTTGTGTTTGTTGGAATGTTATGCAACTTGTTAATGCAAATCTACTGGTAATTCACAACAGCATTGCAGAATATATCCAAGCAGTTGACTAATAACTTGCTTAAGAAATTTAAACACTTATATATGAATCCAAATGCTCATACATATTTCAGCTGTGAAATGAATAATATTGCCTTCTTACAAATGAGTGTGAATAGCATATATCATCCCTACTCGACTCCCTGGACGACACAGCTATATCAACAGCTGATAAATAAAATATAATATTTCATTCTTTTCACCATATTCTGCAACCTTGAAATAGACCAAATATTCTGAAATTTGTCTCCAAAGGAGACTTCACAAATTTGGAATTGATCTGCAAACCACAAGCAAGGGTGGATAGTTTCATCACCGAACCCTGCAACCCTCAAGCTCCCTGAGCTTCACAACCAGCCATGAATGAAAATAATAATCTTCGATAATCAAATGGGCCTCCAAAATTGTATTTTGTATCTTCCCGTGAATAGGCCCTCAATAATATTTCCCCTCCTTTAATCATTTAATTATTTGAACTTTAGAGGAAAAATATAATATTAAAGTGACTTTTAATATATTAATATTTTACTCAAGTCACTTAATAAATATTGATTAAATAATATTATTCATAATATTCTTTAGGAAGAATAATATTAAATAATTAATAATTGATTTCCTTAATTAAAAATAGCCTATGGGAATCGTATAGGCTATTCAACCTCAGGAGCTGCTAGTTGGAAGGGGACATTAAATATAAACTTAGAGAAATTCCATTGCCCTTGAGAGTTACAGCATGGTGTGAACTACATTAAAGAATTTTCAGGAAATTCACAAGACAGAACTCCAATCGGATTCAATCATGGAGTTCTTAAGCACATTGGAAACATCTTTCAATTTTTTACTGCCATTCATCCTTGTATGTGAAAATAAATATCTTAGTAGAAAGTAAGTATTTTTCAATAATTTAAATCATTGTAGTAAAGCAGGAAATTATCCTGGTCTCCAAAGTATAGACAATTGCTCATGGACTGCTATTTATATGATGATTTATAAATCATTTCAATTATTAGAAGCTAATCTTAGACAAGAGTATTGCAACATATCATTAATCCTCTGAACACAAAATTTAGGACGAATAATATTAAATAATTAATAATTGATTCCCTTAATTAAAAATAGCCCATGGGAATCGTATAGGCTATTCAACCTCAGGAGCTGCTAGTTGGAAGGGGACATTAAATATAAACTTAAAGAAATTCCATTGCCCTTGAGAGTTACAGCATGGTCTGAACTACATTAAAGAATTTTCAGGAAATTCACAAGACAGAACTCCAATCGGATTCAATCATGGAGTTCTTAAGCACATTGGAAACATCTTTCAATTTTTTACTGCCATTCATCCTTGTATGTGAAAATAAATATCTTAGTAGAAAGTGAGTATTTTTCAATAATTTAAATCATTGTAGTAAAGCAGGAAATTATCCTGGTCTCCAAAGTATAGACAGTTGCTCATGGACTGCTGTTTATATGATGATTTATAAATCATTTCAATTATTAGAAGCTAATCTTAGACAAGAGTATTGCAACATATCATTAATCCTCTGAACACAAAATGAAAAGTGCCATCTTACATGTAGTTTCCAGATTCAACTGTTTTTAAGGTATATGTCCTTATAGAAAAAGGATGTAATTGTATACTCAATTACGACCCTTTTATTTCAAGTAAATTATACTTAAAGATCTGATCCTTAGGCTGCTCTACACCCTCTTTTTTGGCAATGAATACACTACATTTAGGGCTCAATTTGTACCTTTCTGTTTTATCCATTCTAGATATGGTTAAGGAATCTCATACATGCCAAACAAAGATCTAAAAGGGAACTATGTGTTGATGTTATAGATGCGGGCTACATACTTCCGCCTTGCATCGATAAACAATAAATTTCATATAGCCTTCAGCTATTTATTTATTGCATTTAATAAAGTGAAGAGGCACTACACTTGGCAACTTATTATTATTTATTTTTTGGGCCGACCTTCCTTGATATTCGCACCCATTCATTTGAATTACATTTCATATTTGGCCAACCCTTGCTCATGAAGAGGTGTGACCTCTCCTCCATCTTGTATATATATGAGTTCATTTTCATTCATCCATCATCAAGTCAAGTTCATCTATTTCCATCTGCTAAGTGCGAATTTCTCCTACAGCAGTTTGAATTTATCAAGGAGTGCGAATTTTATATCTGATTGTGCATCAAGTGAAGTGCTGATTCTTGGCCTTGTGTTTGGCCTCATTGTAAAGAGAATTGTTGCCATTATTTCAATATATAAGAGAGATTTTGTTGCTGGGTTTTTCTCCCTCAAGTTAGAGGGTTTTCCCAAGGTATATGCTGTGTCAATCTGTGTGAAATTGTTTTTATTTCTGCTTATTTAAATTCTGATCCTAAAACTAACACTATGCATATTGTCCAGCTTCTTTCCCAAGCAAAACAAGAAAAGAAAGAACATAAAATATCATCCATATCTCTACTGCTTACCAACAGTGCCATTATCATGATGAATTAATTACAAAAACAGCAACTGACCTGTTGTTTTATTGATTTCTTGTCTCTTTTATGGGCTCTTTTGTCTCCTCTTCGATCGTCTGAATCCTCATCTGCAATAGAGAAAGACAAAGAAAATCTATCAGCATATTCATCTGGAAATAAAGAAGATGTGTGTGATGTCATTAATCTTAGCTTCATGTCTACAGGTGAAAAACACCAACTATGTGCATAACTTCTTATTTATGTTCAACATTATTAAAGATTGCTCTTAAATAGTTTTTACAGTTTTCATCACTGTTGTTTGTTGTTATTTTTTATTAACAAGACAACTTTGTAGCTGTGCCGAATAATTGAAGAGATATTTCCAATAGTACTACATTAGGAGGTGTTACATAGTCAATTCATTTGTTTTCCAACCCGAAAGAAATAAAAGTACTTAAATCCATTAAATACAAAAAGTGGTAAATGTGGAAGTCAGATGCAAGAATACATGGGACATCAACAAACACGTTCAAAAAGCACACTATCCCAATCTATACCAAAAGAGAAATAAAGGTAGAAATGAAGGCATAAGAAAATTCAAGTAGAGAGCTGTGGATTACATATTACAAAAACATCCCTAGGGTTGTCTTCTAATGTTGATGTTTAAATGCAGCTTCAGTCATTACTTCCAGCCATATCCTTTACCTTATTTGTTAAATTAAATAATAGCGAAGAGGCTATTTAATTTATATGCATCAAGAGGCATGATTTTCAATTAATGAAAAATTGTATGAGGCCGACCTCATTCTATCTTAGGCGCAATTCTCTATGAAGGAATTTCATTTATTATAGATGGCTGACTTCTTGATTATAAAATATATATTACTTATGAAGGCCGAATTGGAGATAATTGAAGAGGTGCGACCTCTCTCAATACATGTATATATATCCATTCATTTCTCTCATTGTTCATCATCGAATTCATTAGCCTTCTTATTCATCTTCAGAGCAATGGGAGTTTGTAAAGTGCAGATTGAGATCTGAGTATAAGGCAGAAATATTCAAGCAGTTTGTATCACTCAGTCCTGTACTTACATCAATCTGTGATACTGATTTTTTGGCTTACTTATCAGCCTCTATTGTAAAGGAGATTTTTTCATTTGTGAATCAATAATATAAGAGATATTATTGCCTTGGTTTTTCTCCCTCAAGAGGAGGGTTTTCCTAGGGTATCTGCTGTGTATTGTGTCTGATTTTGAATTAAATTTCTGTGCATTAAATCTGATCACTAAATTTAACATGGTATCAGAGCGGGTTTGAGAAGATCGTAATCAAATTTACAGCGATACTCTTTTCTCTTTGTCTTAATTCTTTGTCTATCTCTACATCAATCAAGATGGTGAACGGATTGAAGATCGAAGATAGACTTGAGGGAGCGTCAAACTACACTTCATGGAGGTTTAGAATCATGCTCACATTGGAGGAGAATGATTTGGCAGAGTTTGTGGAGACCAAAGTTCCCAAACCTAAGAGGAAGAAGAGAAGTTGCAATGGAAGAAGAAAGACATCAAGGCAAAGAAGTTGTTGGTTGATTCCGTCAAGGATCACATTGTTCCAATTGTCTCCAAGTTGAAGACTGCAAGGGAGATGTTCAAGACATTGGAGGAAATGTACGAAATCAACAACACCAGCCGGGCACTTGCCTTGAAGCAACAACTTCATCATGTTAAGATGGCAGAAGGAGAATTTGTCATCACCTACTTCATGAAGATTTCCGAATTGAGAGATCAACTCTCTACCATTGGTCATATTGTTGATGACAAGGATTTGACCATGTTGGCTCTTAATGGTCTCCCTTCATCTTGGGAGTCTTACATTCAAAGAATCAACACGAGATCGAAACTTCCCAAGTTTAATCGTTTGAGGGCGACTGCATTCAAGAAGAGTCTAGGTTGGCTGCGAGAGGTATTGGTCGAAGCTCTACGAATGAATACATTCATGTTCTTTCCGCTCAATCATCGGAGAAGAAAGGAAAAAGAGGAAAGAAAGGATACTTCAAGAGGAATAGAGATAAAGGGTCAGATGGTGCTCCCGCACTCAAGAAGAAGTGGGACCTCTCCCAAGTCCAATGCTTTCGTTGTGACGAGTTTGGTCACTATGCAAAGGATTGCCCAACCAGGCCTAATCAACATGCTTCATTTGCGGATGTGAATAAGTTCTCTCCTCAGAAGGATTCTAGGGAATTTCTATTCTAAGTCATGGGCCTGTGTTCAAGCCGTGAAAGTTGTGTGTTGATCTGTGCTCAAAAGCAGCGTATCTTGCATCCATCAGAATATTTAAAGAGATAAGTATTCTTTGTTTGTTAAGTTATATCTTTTATTTGGATCTTGTAATTAGTAAAGAGAGATAGTGGTTTCTCTTGAATTGTGTTCACTAGCGTAAGATCCTTTGAAGATTTCATTTATTGCTAATCTTTTCATGTTGGTTGTGAAGATTTTTGAGTGACTCTGAAATAAAAAGAGAATTGAAAGTTCGATGGTGATTGGTCACATCGATATCATTCTCTAAATGCATGATCTGTGATAGAGCCTTGAACTCTTGGAGAGAGTTGGTTCTACATGCTAACCGCATAATGCATTCAAGAAATCTGTAGTTGTGTAGATTGTTTTTTGTTGTGCTGAGCTTGGCACTCTCAAGAGGAGTAAAAGTTGGAAGAAAGAGTTATATCAAAATTCAATAAAGATAAGTTTCCTTATCCCTTCATTCTGATCTTTTGATATATTTCTCTTTTGTGTTGATTTATTTATTCATGTTTTAATATTGTTCATAACCTGAGATAGTAAACTTTGTATAATTCTAGTCTTTTCTTTGGATAGTTATAAACTGTTAGTAATCTCTATCTAAAATGCTTCTAGGACAAATCTAGGAGCAAGAAGGTAATGAGAGATTGCTCAATGATGAAAAGCTTGTGGCATCTTATGAGGAAGTCATTCCGACCAAAGAAATGATCAAGCGTGAAATCACAACTTGCAGTCATGGGACTGAGTTGATGGCTAGAGGGAGTTCACTTCCAAAAGTCTTCCTTGCAATCTCTGAAGCAGGGGTCAAGAGGGAGTTTTGTAACTCACTGAGAAGAAGTGAAGATTACTGTATTGCAAAGCTAGGTGCTAAATCCTTAGAAGATCCCTTCAGCTGTTGAGATCAAAATTGCTCAAGACTGTCATCTGGATTTGTCATTGGTAGCTCCGCAAACCTATTCAGAATAGTGAGATCTGGGATGAGGTCAAGGAGGACTATCCTGAACTCTCTACAATACTAGAGGTGTGCGCTAGAAAACATTTATCTAAGTCAAAGTGTTGCAGGCAATCTTGGGCAAAGAGGTCAGAAGGTTGATGCAAGTGCTTGAAGATTCAGAGGGAGCCTGCTGAGCCTGAAGAAGATGGTAATCTTGTTGCAGCAAAGCATATCCTGAGATACTTGCGTGGCACAGTTGGATATGGATTGAGATATTCTTCAGGTTGGATCTGCTATGATATCCTTGTGCAGCAGGAAGCAATCATCTGTAGCATTGAGTACAGCCGAGGCAGAGTATATTGCAGCTTGTATGGCAGCTCGGGAAGCAGTGTGGCTTCGTAAGCTCCTTGCAGGATTATTTGGGCAATCAATGGAGCCCACTATCATTCATTGTGATAATCAGAGTTACGTGAAGCTATCTGTCAATCTTGTGTTCCATGACAAAACCAAGCATGTTGAGATCAAGTACCACTATATTAGAGATATGGTACTGCAGAAGGCTATACAGTTGAGGTATATCGGCACTGATGAGCAGACGGCAGACATTCTCACCAAGCCTCTCTCCAGAATCAAGTTTGTGTACTTTCGAGATAAGCTTGGTATGGTGGAGAATCCAGCCTTAACTGAGAAAGAGTCTCAGCATCAGTGAGCCTATTAATGAGTTCTTCTCTGTGAGAGAAGTTCGAGGTGCAAGCCCTTGTTAATGCATTTTCTTCTGAGACAGATGAATTTGAGGTGAAAGCCCTTGTTAATGCATTTCTCTTTGAGAGAGATTTGAGGTGAAAGCCCTTGTTTCCACCCTCTGGGAGAGCCATGGTGGATGTCATGTGTGTGACTCCATGACAACATCTTGTACTTGTGTTTCACCCTCTGGGAGAGCCATGGTGAAAGTCATGTTGAGGTGACAACATCACGCAAGTGATGAACACTTGTACACACCATAGTATGGTTGTAGCCATTATGGTTGATATCGTGTTGAGGCGATATCTAATATCACGATGAGGTGATATTCTTCTTTTCACTTATGGTTGTAGCCATAGTACTAGGCATCACGATGAGGTGATTTGCCTTGTGCAGCTGGAAGTATCCTCCCTAGCTGAGAGGGAGTGTTGATGTTTAAATGCAGCTTCGGTCATTACTTCCAGCCATCTCCTTTACCTTATTTGTTAAATTAAATAATAGCTAAGAGGCTATTTAATTTATATGCATCAAGAGGCGTGATTTTCAATTAATGAAGAATTGTATGAGGCCGACCTCATTCTATCTTAGGCGCAATTCTCTATGAAGGAATTTCATTTATTATAGATGGCCGACTTCTTGATTATAAAATATATATTACTTATGAAGGCCGACTTGGAGATAATTGAAGAGGTGCGACCTCTCTCAATACATGTATATATACCCATTCATTTCTCTCATTGTTCATCATCGAATTCATTAGCCTTCTTATTCATCTTCAGAGCAGTGGGAGTTTGTAAAGTGCAGATTGAGATCTGAGTATAAGGCAGAAATATTCAAGCAGTTTGTATCACTCAGTCCTGTACTTACATCAGTCTGTGATACTGATTTTTTGGCTTACTTATCAGCCTCTATTGTAAAGGAGATTTTTTCATTTGTGAATCAATAATATAAGAGATATTATTGCCTTGGTTTTTCTCCCTCAAGAGGAGGGTTTTCCCAGGGTATCTGCTGTGTATTGTGTCTGATTTTGAATTAAATTTCTGTGCATTAAATCTGATCACTAAATTTAACATCTAAAAGATGGCTAGTAGCCTAGCTATAACTTGTAGGACTTTTAAATTGTTTTTATTATTTACTATATTAGAAATTTAACAAGATGTTCAAATCAAAGAAAGAAAGAACGATTATATTAATGTACATGAATAACCCAGATAGGCCAAAGAGACTGAAAATACAAGTTGCAATAGCAGGTAGGAGAGTGAAAAAGAATTCCACAAACCTATAAAGTAACTGACATTAAAATAATAAAGAGAACTAAATCAAAGCAATTGGTGATGATGTGTATACAATTGAACCAACAAGAGAAAATGATATCGTCCCAAGCGTAAATATATATCATGTATAGATAGGTTTACAAAGTATGTACAACAAAGCTTATCAATGAAGGAAGCTTCTAGGAGAATAGAGATGTATTAAAAGTTATGCAACACACTTTCAAATATATGATATGCTAATGTGACAATGTAAAACATTTAATAAAGTAAACTAGGTCATGTGACTATATTGAATTGAAAAACACCAGCCCATGCGTCTATGTTTCGTCATTTCCTCCCTGCTAGGAGGAAATTGTCCTCAAATTCAATGAATGTTCAGAACCATTACACAACTTTGAAGATGACCCATCAAAAAATCAGATCTGCCAAAGTATAGAATGCATGCAGACCACAAATAATGGCAAGGGAGTCCCTAAATGAATAGAATTTGTTGTCACTTGGAATGGCACCCCACTGAACTACTTGTTCAGTATTCCAATGAAATATGGGATTGATCTTTAGGTGTGGGACCCTTGAGATGAAAATCAAACCTCCAAAGAATGTCAGCTTCCTTTATAACTTAAGTGCAGCAATGTTGGTCCAACCCAGCACTGAATAACACCCTAAAAGTACCCTACTCTATCAGCTTGTTGAGGAAAAGGGAGGAAAGGAATATAAAAATGAAAGTGTGGTGATGCACCAAGATCAGAATGTGATTTTTTTTTGCTTATTGCAGCACAAGGAAGTAATGAAATTGCCAAAAGGACTTACACAGTCTTATATTCTATCAGTTTCTGGAAGTAGCATGATGGTTAGGTTTGAACAAAGGCTAAAAGGGAAGAAAATAATACACAATTAGTTCTACCAATAAATTTTAACATGGCATATCACACATAGAAATAGAGAACATGCATTCAAAAATGAAGGTAAGGAGAATGTATTACTCAACAAATCAAAGTGGTGGTAAAAGATGACAAAATTTCATTAAGTCAAAGGCTTAAAGGCTTAAAGCCTATTGCAGTAGCAAAAATATAAAAAATGCAAAAAGACTATGTCAACAACTAGGGAAGAACTCTGCCCCCTTGCCGAAAATCCTTAGAGGCTTTGTTTTGGTGAGAGGAAGTAGAGAAATCCGTGCCATAACATGGGATCTCAAGTCCAAACCCTAGCCGCTAGCCAAGACCAATGAAGTGTAGACAAGTGTCCATTTTAATCTGATATGGGCCACCAAGTAGGTATGATACATCTCTAAGTCTCCACCATATCCTATTGTTGATGACTTCTGAGTTTGAGTGTTGGAAAGATGAAGATCACCCACAAAATCCGCGATATAGGTATGGAACTCTAACAAAAGGGGCACCAACAAATAATTAATGAGGTATGGGCACCTCTCTAGTCCTAGATCCATGCTCAAATGCATAAAATGCCATTCCTATAGCCTTAGAAGTTGAGATTTGATGGTTGAGTGGAGTCGCTAAGCAATAATGGCATTTCTAGGTCAAAACACACTTCCTAGGAGTATCATTGGAATTATTGGCCCGAGCCTACTGTCAAACAAATGAGTAAACATTAAATTGTTTGTAACCTCGAAAGACTACCTCTGTCAAGCATCCGGCCTCAAGCATGCCGCTTCTTGAAGAAGAGGAGGACGAAGAACGCTAAAAGTCCGAGAGTTCAATGAAAAGATTTGGAAGAATGAAGGATGAAAGGAATGAGTTGGGGTTCAGGGATCAAGAATGGCGCTTAACACATGTCAGAGAGGAAAGAGCGTAAAGAGAAAACCTAAAGGCCGAAAACCGATAAAAAGGACTTGGGAAAATTTGTGAAGGGAAGATTTCAAGCATCGAGCTTCAAGGAGAACATCTATCTCTTATCGCAAAGAGAAAGAATGTAAGGAAAATTTTGAAGTCTTAAAGAATCAAGGCTGGGGCGATCGAGGGCCTATGGAAACGAGTTGAAAGCAATAAGGAAACAAGGGGAAAATACCTTAGCTAAATCTACAAAAGGAACAAGGAAGGCCTCAAGGCCGATAGCAATAGTGTGGTGACTGTTAAATTTAAGTGATCAGATTGTATGCACAGAAATAAATTCAAATCAGACACAATAACACAGCAGATACCCTGGGAAAACCCTCCACTTGAGGGAGAAAAACCCAGCAACAAAGATCTCTCTTCTCTATATAAATAATGGCAACAATTTGCTTTACAATGAGGCCAATCACAAGGCCAATATTCAGCACCTACACTAGATATAATGGCAGATAATGATCTGCACTTCCTTGATAACTAAATCTGCCCTTGAAGAAATTCGCAATCTGCTCTCGATGAAATTCGCACTTGATAATGAAGGAATGAATCGAACTTTCTTATTGTTGAGAGGAGGATGGCGACCTTGTATATATACAAGTGAGAGAGGTCGCACCTCTTCAAGTTATGAGGTCGGCCAAGATACAAAACAATTACAATTCATAAAATGATGTCGGCCTCAATTGATAAACAATTATTAAATGTCTTCTAATAACAAATTTGATTATCAAGATGAATTTGTATCTTCTCATGTCGGCCATAGTCAAACATAAAGAATGTCGGCCTCAATATAATCATAAGGAATATAAGATAGGTCCGCCTCAAGACATTCGAGCCTCCACTTAAATATAAGACCACAAATTAAATAGCCGACAGGCTATCATTTAATTTGATGCTTCATTCAATAGAGCTGAGTTGGAAGGAACGACTGAAGCTGCTATATCATTAACACTCCCTCTCAGCTAGGGAGAGATCTTCCAGCTGCACAATACGAATCATCTCAATATGAGATCCATCAGCCATCATTGCCTGCAATCAGATATAAAAAGAAGGATATTACCTCAACGTGATGGCGAACATCATGGCTACATCCATGTGTGAAATAACATATCACCTCATTGTGATATTGACCACCATGGCTACACCCATGTATGGAAAGGAGCTTATCACCTCATCGTGAAAGCATATCACCTCAATGTGATATCAACCATCATGGCTACACCCATGTATGGTATGTACAAGTGTTCATCACTTGCGTGATGTTGTCACCTCAACGTGACTTTCACCATGGCTCTCCCAGAGGGTGAAAACACAAGTACACAAGAAATCATCACGGACTCTCTCACGTGATGTTGTCATGGAGTCACACACATGACATCCACCATGACTCTCTCAGAGGGTGGAAACAAGGGCTTTCACCTCAAATTCTTCCGTCACAGAAGAAGATGCATTAACAAGGGATTTCACCTCAAATTTCTCTCACAGAGAAGAACTCATTAAACAGGGTCACTGATGCTGAGACTCTTTCTCAGTTAAGGCTGGATTCTCCACCATACCAAGCTTATCTCGAAAGTACACAGCTTTATCCTGGTGAGAGGCTAGGTGAGAATATTTGCTATCTGCTCATCAGTGTTAATGTACCTCAACTGTACAGCCTTTTGCAGTACCATATCTCTGATATAGTGGTACTTGATCTCAACATGCTTGGAGCTGTCATGAACCACCGGATTGACAGAAGGCTTCACACAACTCTGATTATCATAGTAGACTCCATTGATTGTCCAACCCATCCTGCAAGGAGCTTACGAAGCCACACTGCTTCCCGAGTTGTTATACAAGCTGTAATGTACTCAGCCTCTGCTGTACTCAATGCTACAGATGACTGTTTCCTGTTACACCAGGAATTCATAGCGGAACTCAAACTGAAGCAACCGCTAGAGGTGCCCTTCTGATCTGCAACACAGCCATCTTCTATAGGTTCAGTAGACTCCCTCTGAATCTTTAAGTATTTGGCCTTGCAACACTGCAACCTTCACTTCTTCTCAGTAAGTTACAAAACTCCCTCTTGATCCCTGCTTTAGAACTTGCAAAGAAGACTTCTGGAAGTGAGCTCCCTCTAGCCACCAACTCAGTCCCATGGCTGCAAGTTGTGACTTCATGCTTGATCATTTCTTGGTTGGCATAACTTCCTCATAAGATGCCTCAATCTTTTCATCGCTAAGCAATCTCTCTTCACTTTCCTACTTCTAGCTGTTCACAAAGCATTTAGAGAGAGATTACTAACAGTTTATGACTATCCAAAGAAATATCAAGACTAGAATCATACAAGGTTTACTATCTCAGGTTATAGCATGAACACATAAGAATTTACGCACAATGTTAGAACATGAATAAATAAATCACCCTGAAGAAGAATTATATCAAAAGATCAAACTAAAGGGATAAAGAACTTATCTTTATATAATTTTGATATAACTCTTTCGTTCATCTTTGACTCCTCTCGAGAGTGCCAAACTCAGCACAACAAGAAAATAATCTGCACAACTACAGATTTCTTGAATGCATTAAGCGGTTAGCATGTAGAACCAACTCTCTCCAAGAGTTCAAGGTTCTATCACAGAGCATGCATTGGAGAATTTTATCGAAGTGATCATCTAGTCACAATGAAAATATGCAGTTCTCTTTTCATCTCAAAGTCACACTGCAGTTCTCTTTTTATCTTAGAGTCACACTCAGAGATCTTCACAACCAACATCAATGACTAAAAAATAAAATCTTCAAATGATCTTATGCTAGGAACATAATTCAAGAGAAAACCACAATCTCCTAATCACTCAATAAGATCCAAATAAATGATATAACTTGGCAAACAAGGAATACTTATCTCTTTAAATATTCCCACCATCTTCACGACTCGAACACAGGCTTTTTGCAGGGTTAAAATTTGAACAGGGTCTTTGACCGTTCAAATTTACAATGCACTTCGTTTTCAGCTACAATCCACCAGATTATGAAACAAATGCAGCATGCTTACTAGCAACACTCAGAGAGTTAGAGATAGGTAGGATCACTCAAAAATTTATCAGATCTGCACAACTTAGCAGACTAAGTTTCACATAAAAAATAAACAACAACAAAACAAACACTTATCTCTTGAAATCAAAAAACTCCTTGAGTGTGGTGCTTAAACGGAATACAAGAAACAACTTGACATGATGCACCATCCTGATATCAAACATATGACCTGGAGAAGTAGCACTCCTACAACAGCAGTAATGTCAGAGAGATAAATGGCACGCCAAGCTTTGTTTTGTCTCTTTACCAATATCCGCAGTTGCCTTGGAAGAACACTCAAACCTGATTCCTTTGAGTCCCATACATAGACTTTCCACAGTCTATCCTATTTCAATGATACTCGCTTCTGAAGAGTATAATCTGTGTAACACTTGCAATGGCAAAGAAAGCTCTTAAAGCATTGTCAGGTCTACCAATTCCTCACATAAGCGTCCAATTGCATATGACAATGAGAATTTTGCTAATCAATATTGTATATAGAGTTGACTGCTTACACAGATATCTAAATAAGAGTTAGTTCCCGACAGTAGATTTGTGACCAGAAAGAACATATAGTACCGCTAGCTCAAAAAAAAAATAATGAAGAAGATAATATACTGATGATTACAGTAAGCAGATTCAAAATTGACAGCTATAGAGATGTGCGATCAATACTCATTTGCAAAGCGATAGAAGATCGTCCAATGCATTATACATTCTGATCCTGGATACTCGATGTTGCTTGAGACCTCCTAACCCCGTGCGTGTGACTGGAGTGATAGATCCTGGGAGATGTACGCTGCCTGATCCAAGATGATGAGTGCGACAAGTAGTGCGATCCCAGTTGTCATGAGATAAGACATAGCTAGAGTGAATGCTTCAGGCCACGCGATGGAGAAGCAGTCTCTCGATGGTCACATCAGAGAGGCGATTGTTGTCGCAGCCTAGAATCCACCTTCCGAGAATGTGTAGAAGAGATGAAGGTGTAATGCCAGCTCACGTCAATCTCCTGGCGATGGATTTTCACCTTCCGCTGGTTGCAGTGAAAGTGCGATCCAAAGAAAGTGGCTCTCGAGAAGAATCCGAATGGTAGTCTTGCTCCCGGGTGTCACGCAACCACCAATTCTACTGGAAAAAGTCCCCGCAACAGAGACGCGATATATATCCTGGACCCGATGAGAGTCATGCGATTGCTTGGAAGTTCCAGATGTGCATTTGATGATCTAGCGCTCAGCTCCTTCGATCGCCCTGGTTCACACATACATCACTTCTCAATTCAGGTGACACATATTTGAGCAATTATCTCTTCCAGCTTGATATGCTTGATGGTTCCCTGAATTTTCTAATGACAAGCCTTGATTGACTGGTCTAATGAAAATAAATCTGATCAATTCCTCTCGAACCTGGCTCTGATACCATGTTAAATTTAAGTGATCAGATTGTATGCACAGAAATAAATTCAAATCAGACACAATAACACAGCAGATACCCTGGGAAAACCCTCCACTTGAGGGAGAAAAACCCAACAACAAAGATCTCTCTTCTCTATATAAATAATGGCAACAATTTGCTTTACAATGAGGCCAATCACAAGGCCAATATTCAGCACCTACACTAGATGTAATGGCAGATAATGATCTGCACTTCCTTGATAACTAAATCTGCCCTTGAAGAAATTCGCAATCTGCTCTCGATGAAATTCGCACTTGATAATGAAGGAATGAATTGAACTTTCTTATTGTTGAGAGGAGGATGGCGACCTTGTATATATACAAGTGAGAGAGGTCGCACCTCTTCAAGTTATGAGGTCGGCCAAGATACAAAACAATTACAATTCATAAAATGATGTCGGCCTCAATTGATAAACAATTATTAAATGTCCTCTAATAACAGATTTGATTATCAAGATGAATTCGTATCTTCTCATGTCGGCCATAGTCAAACATAAAGAATGTCGGCCTCAATATAATCATAAGGAATATAAGATAGGTCGGCCTCAAGACATTCGAGCCTCCACTTAAATATAAGACCACAAATTAAATAGCCGACAGGCTATCATTTAATTTGATGCTTCATTCAATAGAGCTGAGCTGGAAGGAATGACTGAAGCTGCTATATCATTAACAGTGACAAGCAAGTAAGAGAAAGCTTGAAACCCCGACAAGTCAAACACTTAGTTATTTTTTAATTTTGGCAACTTGGTATTGATTAAGGCAAGGACAAGGAGGGCTAATGCAAGGTCCATAGAAGCATCATCATGCAAGATGGCCTGATTAATATCTCTTAGATTAGTTATTATTGATGGGTCATAAAGAGGGCATAAAATGCCAACATTTTGATGACTTCAATGGGATGTTTTCCTGCTAAACATGGTGAACCTAGAAGCCTAAGCGTCCATTAGGCAACAGAGTCATAGGGCCTTACAAAAAGTTAAAACATGGCAGCCTTGTTAGCAAGAAAAAGGGGGAACACAAACCAAAGTTTTAAGCCCCAAGTAAATTTTGTGTGTTGTATTTATACCCCAAACTCAATCATACAAAGGGAACAAGGAGTTAATCCAGATAGTGCCTTAACTAACAGAATATTGAAACATAAATCAATCATAAGATTTAACATATTGTACATGGAAATCTGGTATATATATAATATCAAAGACTATTCATGTACATCCATATGGTCTTCCTTTCCTTTCTATTATCTAATTACATTCTCTATTTCTACATATTACATCTCTCTCTCTCTCTCTCTCTCTCTCTCTCTCTCTCTCTCTACTATATTATATCTTTAGCTATATAAATATATATCTAATGGGGACATGATCCATTCATAATACTCCTAGTATATATGATGTCCTTTCAGTTTGAGGCTCCACAAGACCTTTGCAGTAAACTGTGATAGGATGTGCAGTGGTTGTTCTTTCATTGCTACTTTCTTACCAACATCGTCACCTTTTTCAAAACGTTGGCTTGTCCTCAAGTCAAGGCAACTCTATTGTCAAGGAAGAATTCCCTTATAAATTTCTTTAAGATTGGCAAAAGTGTTATCCCATTGTACGTTAGGTTGTTGTAATTGTTGACTATACACCTTGATTTGTGTGAGCAAACGCTCTGCCTCCTGAAGGGTTATAGGAATTTGAATCTACTAGCCCAGCTTTTGTGTGTCCTTGTTCAACCCAATTATGTGAGCTAATCGCAGGTCTACAACCTCCCTTAACTGTTGAAATGTGTCTTGTTTGATCCCTAATCCTAGAGTTGTTGAAATTGAGCATGTAAGACCTCTATCTATATCCAGGTTTGTCCATCTGCATCATGTAGAGCATCATATGAGGTAGCCACCTGCTAAATATGCCTCTCTATCTGATCCATTTGTGTTTTCGTAGGGGTTGTAATAGTTCGCCATTGTAAGAAAAACTGGTAGAAAGCATCAATGTCTCCCTTGGTGTTCCTCAGTGTACTAAGATGTGATTCCAGCGTCGAGTGGGTGGTGGTACACTTTTTCCTATCATCATCCATTCTTGTCTTCTGCAACTCTGCCAAGATCTATTGCCGCATAGTGCTCTTTTGCAACTGAGCATCCTATGGTACCCCATCCACTAATGTCTTTAGTTGTACCGCAAGGGGTTGGGAAGAGTCCCCTTGTAGCTAAGGGAATTTTTCCTTAATCTCCTTCACCAAATCTTCTAGTTGTTTTAAGTTATCTACATGTTGCTTCAAGATTTCCCACCTTGTTGTTTGGTGTAGGAGATCCCCCAATTGAAGTTTGTGAAGAGGGGAGATATTATTAAGATCAACCTGTGATCCTACTAATGGGAATTGGAGTAGCTGTGGTGATGTGAGTGGTTGGATTTGCTTTTGGCGGGCCAAAATGTCTTTGATGGATTGCATGAATGAGGTAGCAGAGGAAAAAGGGGTATCTGATGTTTGTAGAGGAGAAGGTACTCTATAGTCTAGAGGCATTGACTTCGAAGAAGTGGCCTTTGCATATTTTGCTTCTTCCTCGCAAATATCCTTGTAGGATTTGGCGGTAGCTTCCTTAATCTCTGTTTGAATATGCTTGGTTATGTCTGGCTTTCCAAGCATCCATTTATAAATCCTCTGTTGGGGTTTAAATTCGCACATCTAGAATGCGAATTAGAAATGGACAGCTATGTGCAGTAACCTGCTCTTCAAATTAGGAGAGGAAGCTCCCTCTTTGCTAATGTTGCTCAAAAGAAAGTAAACTAAAACTAATTTGCCTATCTTTTTATTTCAGCTAAGAGCACAAGGTTATAAAACTCAAACGTAGTAGCTGAGATTTTCTGTTTTGGAATTTCAACTACGACTAAGCCTACTCTAATGACGTTTCTAACTTCTCAAGTAAACGTAGAGCAAGAGAGTTAGAAATGGACAAGGAACGATTCTCTAACATAAATACTTAAATAAACTTTTCTCCCTACGCACATTTACTTACTTTCAATGCAGGCTGAAATAAAGATCATTTAAGCATAACACAATAAACGGAAATCTGAGACTTTATATAAGGGCAGCAAAGCAGGCACAAGACTTTATTTTCTCAAACTTCAAGAACAAGAGATTACACTTCTAGGACAGCATGATTGTAGCAAAATAGGCTTACAGTTTAGCCATCAAACCAGAATACATCAACACAAGACACATGCACTGAACAATACTTGCAACTAAAGAGGCATGCAATTTGCTCTTACACAAAGTGAACTGACACTGAATAACAACTTGCAGCATTATAGGCTTGCACTTTGCTATCACAATAACCGTTAAGAAAAACAATGAGCAAACACTCTTATTTATAGACAAGCAGAGGAGTAGGGAACCCTAAAATCTCCTTGCTTTTACAACTAAGACTTGCTCATCAAGCAAGCTTTATTTCTAAAACTAAAGAAGATAACATTTAACACCTAAGAAAGCAAGAAAAGCAGGAAACACCAACTATTACATTTTATCTTTTTTCTCTTCTTCAAAGCATGGATAAGAATTGTTCCAAGAATAGAAAGAAAGTAGAAAGAAAGCTTCTACATGAAAGCCGCTTTAAATCTCGATCACATCTGCTAAAAAGCAAGAAATTGTGTCCCTGTCAGGTGCATCTATACCATCAATAGCAAAGTTTCGCTTTTCCAAGATTTCTTCACCATCTGCGATTGATCTCAGGAAATCTTCAACCTCATTGGCCACTTTCTCGAACTTTGTTGACATCATGGAAATGTGACTCGGCAGAGTCTTATGTTTTTCTTTCATCCACTTCTATGCAATCTTCTTGTTGTATTTTTCTTTATGCATCTCCCATATCCTTTCACATTCGCCCTTAGAGATAGTCACACTTTCAGGTCAAGGGGGAATTGAAAAGCATTTTTCAATCGTGTCAGGTTTCAAACTACAAATCACTCTGCCATCTACTGACTGGACCTCCCGTGTCGCCGGATTGTAATGCTTGATGCAAGCGATTACAAACTCTAAACTCTACACTGAAATAGGAATGTATGCTGCTGCGAGAAGTCCAGAGTGCCCTAGGTTTCTAATTGCAGTGTACCTGCGTTCTCCGAAGCATGTAGGTCGAACACCAGCTTGATGTGATGCAAGTCAGTCTCAGCTGTTTTGATGAAGTCATGGTACAATACTGACTTGGTCTTGAAATCATTGGGAGTGTATTCCATTTTGAAAACCTTGAAGAATGACTGTAAACTCGCCTATGTTCAGACAAGTTTTAAACAACTTTCTATTTTTAGACTACTGATTTTTCTTCCTCAAACAGACAAATTTTTGGAAATTTTTTTGAGATATGGGTTTTGCTCAAAATTTCGTTGCAAGACAACCCAGATCGTCCGTTTTTGAAAATTTTGAGTGTAGTCTAAAAAAGCAGCAAACCCTAATTTATTCAATTTTTCACCAAAAAAGCTGGCACCTAGGTTTTGTTCAGAAGACAATTTGGAATGAACCCAATTGATTAGATTTGAAAAATACTAAGGTCTAATTGAAAAAGCAGCAAACCCTAGAATCTGAAATTTTCTTGAAAAAAGTTGTGATCTAGGTTTTCTTCAAAAGAACATTTCAAGAGGAACCAGATCAAAATTTGAAAACTCTGACAATTTCACTGACATGCAAGGAAAAAGCAGCTGCTGCAACTTGATAAATTTCCTCAAAAATTCTTCAGAAAGATGAGATGAAATGACCCAAATGGCTGAAAATTGAAATCCTTGACCTTCTTCTTCAAAAATTCGATGTTCTAGATGAAAAAAGCAAGGTCTTATGTTGCTGGTCTGAAAATTAATGGAGAACTTCTTGAAAATCAGCAACCTTGAACTCTTGAATCTTCAAATAAAAACTTCAAAGTTGCTGCTCCTCTTCAACTTGGACGCCACCTGCAAGAATAATGAAATTTGAATGATAAAAGCCTCTTAAATAAGCTCTAGGCTTGAGAAAACCCTGCTTTCATTTTGCTTTTATCTTCAAAACCCTAAAATCAGCCTATTCATCGAACTTGGACATCCATCTTTCATCTTGCAATTTTGAAAATTTGAAAATTTGACTAAGGCAAGACAACTTGGGCGCCCTTCTTGGCTAGAGGCACCAATTTCTCCCAGACTTAACCATTGTCACACCCCGATTTTATAGCTACTATTGCATAGGGCAATTGATTGTAATTTTTGAATCTTTATGATGAATAAAACAATGTTCTTGTTGTCAATAATGGTGTTTTGTTTAAATGATGGTTTCATTTGATTGTTATTTCTAATGATTTAATTCTTGATTAAATGTTGCATACAATTATGGAATAATGTTATTCTAACTTGTGAGATATTTTTACCTTGTCATGAGCATGACTGCCAATGTCATGTCATGGTGTGCAACTATGAAGACTGTTCCTCCGGACAGAGGAGAGACATCATTCGGGGAGGAACTTGGTCAGGTAAACAGTAACGATTACCAAATTGAGCATACACACACATACTATAGGTTGAGTAAGCCAAGTCTGTTTGTCGAGATAAGGGTAAGTCATCCATAGGCTTAGGATTCTGAATTCACTTCTTTATGCTTTAAGAGATATGATAGTTTAAACGTCAGACTTGCTATACCATGACCCATGTATGAATGATGTGAAAGATATATGTTAAAGATTGATTGGGAACGCACATACATCTATACATAGTGTACACGTATCTATATGTACAGACATATCAATACATGTGTACGTTAAGCAAACGGATGTGTTTATACACATGTGTCGACATGTATATATGCATACATACGTATACACAAGTGTATATATGTACACATTCCGCCTGATGTCTGTGGTGAAAATAATATTTAATATTATTGCCTAGCAAATTTACATATATATTTATGTATAAATGTATATATTAACGATGTGATTATATTATGGATATATACATAAATACATAAGTACCTATGTAAATATATTGAAATGGTAAAAAACTTCTTGTATTAACATAAAAAGAGGTTACAATTTATAGAGTGCATAAAGCACTGTAGATATTAAATGTATCTACCTAACTGCAAGTTACTGTAGAAACAGTAACAACAAAAAAGACTAACAACATTGACCATTAAATAAATATAAGAATATAATTTATTCTAACACCCTCCCTTAATGGTCAATCCGTCAACAACACCAAGTTGCCCCCTGAATTTTACAAATTTATCCGGGCTCAGAGACTTGGTGAGAATGTCTGCAGTCTGATCCGCCGTCGGAACATACTGCAGCTGAACTGATCCGTCTTCTACCAGCTGGCGAATGTAGTGACAATGAAGCTCAACATGCTTGGTACGTTCATGGAAGACTGGATTTTTGGCCAGTTTGAGCACCCCTTGGTTATCGGGTACAAGGGAGAAGGTCCTGCTTGTGACATGTGCATGTCGAAAGCATCCTACGAAGCCAAACTGCCTCACATGCTGCTTTAACAGTTCCTCGATATTCAGCTTCGTCGAGGAAAGAGCCACTGCCTGTTGCTTCTTGCTGGTCCATGTTACAGCACCTGTACCCAAACTGAAGACATACCCAGAAGTAGATTTTCTGTCATCCACTGAACCTGCCCAATCTGAGTCTGTGTAACCAATCAGCTTTGGATCTTTGCATCTGCCATACAGAATGCCATAGTCGGAAGTGCCCTTAACATATCTCAGCACTCGCTTCGCTGCAATCCAATGATCAGCTTTAGGAGCTGTCATGAAGCGAGAGATGTAGCTCACTGCAAAACTGATGTCAGGTCTAGTGGCAATGAGATAGATGAGACTGCCCACTAGTTGCCTGAAGGTCGTTTCATCGACCGGAGGTGAATCAGAGTTGGCTGACAACTTCAGCCCCTTCTCCATGGGTGTGGAAGCAGGTTTGCAGTCCTGCATCCGGAATTTGTCAAGCAAACTTCTGGCATATTTTGACTGAGAGATGAAGATGCTACCATTGGTTTGCCAAACTTCAATACCCAAACAATAATGGAGAAGCCCCAGATCTGTCATGTCAAAAGTCTGACACAAGGCTTGTTTGATTGTTGCAATCAAATGTGTTGAACTGCCAGTAATGATCAAATCGTCAACATAGACAACAAGAAAGAGAATATCATCACCAGAGTGTTTGACATACAGATTACTGTCAGAAGGGCTACGCTGAAAACCATGATCAACCAAGTACTGATCAATCTTGAAATACCATGCACGGGGAGCCTGTTTCAGTCCATAGAGCGCTTTCACGAGTCTACACACCTGATGTTCTTTGCCGGCAACCTTGAAACCAGGAGGCTGCGTCATGTAGACTTCTTCCTGCAAATCACCGTTGAGGAAGGCACTCTTGACGTCCATCTGATGAACTGTCCAACCAAATTGGGCTGCAATAGCGAGAAGAAGACGAATGGTGCTCATCTTGGCAGTAGGAGCAAAAGTCTCCTCGTAGTCAATGCCCTCCCGCTGTGTGAATCCCCGAGCAACTAATCGTGCCTTGTATTTATCCAGAGTACCATCGGCATGATACTTGACCTTGTAAACCCATTTGCAACTGATAGGTTTCTTCCCAGGAGGAAGATCAGAAAGAACCCAGGTGTGATTCTTCAAGAGACTATGATATTCTGTCTGCATAGCCTGTTCCCACTCTGGAATTCCTTTAGCCTCTGAATAGGTATGAGGCTCATAGATGCTGTGGATGTTGGCCATAAGAGCGAAGTTGACTGTGGACTGCTGCTTGCTCTTGCTACGAGTTGATCGGCCCTCAATGAGTTCATCATTATGAAGATCACCGATTGTCTTGGCCCACCACTTAGGCCGACGAGTAGAAGTACCAACATCTGGAATAGGAGTAACAGCATCGCCTGGGATGTCTGGAACAAGGTCATCTGGATGTGAGTCCTGAGAAAAGTCAGGTGGTGCAAGCTCAAGACCAGTAGACTCCTCATCTTCAGATTCAGAATGCTCTGAAGCCGTCCCATCATGGGAACCAAGAGGAAGACGAACACCCTTATCAGGAACCTTCGTAGGTTGATCCGCAGGACTTGTTGTAGGAACAAAGGGACCAGTAGTCTCATCAATCACAACATCACGACTGAATATGAGACGACCTGTCTCCACATCAACCAACCTGTAAGCTTTGTGATTGTCGCTGTAGCCAGTAAACATAAGTGTCTGGCTCTTGGAGTCCAACTTGGCACGTTTGGCATCTGGAATCCATACATGAGCGGTTGAACCGAAGACTTTCAAATGGCCCACCTTAGGCTTGCGTCCTGACCAGGCTTCTTCTGGAGTCATCTTCTTAACGGCCTGTGTAGGTGACCGATTCAAGAGGTAGACTGCAGTGTAGACTGCTTCAGCCCAGTATTTCTTAGGTACATTTCTGTACTCGAGCATAGAACGAGCCATTTCAGTAATGGTGCGATTCCTACGTTCGACGACACCATTCTGCTGAGGGGTGTAGGGTGTGGTAAGTTGGCGCTTAATGCCGTGTGTAGCACAAAAAGAAGAGAAGTCAGCTGAACAAAACTCCCCCCCATTATCTGACCTTAGAGTAACAATGTGAGAACCGGATTCCTTCTCAACTAAGGCCTTATACTGCTGAAATGTACTAAACACATCTAATTTATGTTTCAAAAAATACACCCACATTTTCCGACTGAAATCATCAACAAACAATAAAAAGTACCTGGACCCAGTAACAGAAGGAGTATTCATTGGCCCACATACATCAGCGTGAACCAGTTGAAGTACCTTGGAGGCTCGCCAAGAATCACCATCCGAGAACGGTGTCCGATGCTGCTTGCCAGCTTGACAAGCTCCACAAACTCCATGATTTGTAGTTTGGATCTCAGGTAGACCAGCAACAAGACCCTCCCGAGATAACTGAGAGAGGTAGTGGACATTCAAGTGCCCATAACGCTGATGCCAAAGTTTGCTGATGGTTGTACTTCGGGCTGCGAGAGCGTGCTCTTGAGAATCACCAGAATCAGCAAGTCTGTACAGACCGTGATCCTCAAGTCCCATAGCAATTGTAGTACGAGTCTCCCGGTCAACGATGCTGCAGGTGGACGAGCTGAAAACAACATCCAACTGGGGAGAATGCCGCATGATCTGACTGACGGAGAGGAGATTATGTTCCATGCCGGGAACATAGTAGACATCGAGAAAGAGTAGATTTCTTCCTCCTGAGTGAATCTGGACAGTGCCCTTACCAGCGACTGTGTACTCTTCACCTCCTCCGAAAATGACAGAATCTGAGAATGGTTCAAACTTGGTGAACCAATCGCGACGATGAGTAAAATGCCGCGAAGCCCCTGAATCGATATACCAGGCAGAAGAATGTACTGGATCTGCAGTTCGCTTGGCCATAAAAGCATAGAATGCAGACTCTTTCTGCTCAGTGTGCTCGGCGACATGTGCCTTCTGTTGAGATCCTCCCTGCTTCTTTTGTTCAGAAGCCATCCGAGTGCGACAATCAGCCTTAATGTGACCGTATTTGTGGCAATAATTGCACTGAACGTTCTTCTTCTTCTTGCTGTCCTGTGAAGAACCAGAGCCTTTCGGTTGAGAAGATTGAGGCTTCCCTTTGTTCTTAGCAGAAGATTTGGCTGAGAACGCCTGTTCTGTGGAGGACGAACTGGCACTGCTTCCAAATTGCTGTCTCCAACGATCTTGTTGTAGAAGCTTGTTACACAAGTCTGGAAACTTCAAGTCGACGTTCGTTGAAGTAATATTGAGCGTCTCAATGAAATGCTCGTACGATTTTGGCAAACTCTTCAGAGTAATGACGACCATGTCCTCTTCCTCCATCTTTCGTCCAATGGCTTCCAACTGGTCTCGAATCTCTTTGATCTTTGTCAGATGCTCTTGAAGAGTAGTGTGCTTCTCGTCCATCATTATTGAAAAAAGCATGTTTTTAAGAAAAAATGCACGACTTTTATCTGACGTTTCATGAAGATCCTTCAAAGTTGTCCATACCTCAGCAGCTGTTTTTCCTGACGGCACTTGTGGCAGTTGATCGTCAGTGACAGATAGCTTGATGAGCATGACGGCTTCTCGGTTGCGTTCATCCCATTTGTCCTGATCCTTTCCGGCTACAGTGGGTCGAGGTGAGTGCCCCAAGACGACCTGATCAAGACAACGATATTCAAAGATCGTCAACATACGCTGCTTCCAGGTGTTGTAATTCTTCCCGTTGAACTTCTGGCTGCTTTCGAGCATTATGTTCGTGAGAGATGCCATCACGTACCTCGAGGTCAAACTGGTGAAGGCAAGATAATGCAAAGAAAACAGAAATACAGAAATCCGAACACGGATTTTGAGGTTTTACTGAAAACCCAGAAAAGAGAAACAAAAACCCAGAAGAATGGAAGAATACCCAGAAAATTTTGACAACACGAATTTCGAGGCACGGAAAACGAGGTACCCAGAAAAATCTAGTGACAACCCAGTTGAGATCTCGCAAAACCCAAAAGGAATCTGCGATCAGAAAAAAATTTCGACTTCAAACTGAGGCACAAATTTCGAGGCACAGAAAACGAGGTACCCAGAAAAAATGGACGACGACCCAGTTGAGATCTCGGAAAACCCAGAAGGAATCTGAAATAAAAATAATTTTTCGACTTGATCTGAGGGTTCAAAACCCTAGTCGAAATTTCTGGAAACCCTAGGCGGCCATGAAAACCAGAAAAAATGCAGAAAAGTATTCGAAATCTGCTGAAATCTTAGCACCCAGGTTGGAAAAACCCTAGCCGTCGCTGGTACAGGCAAAAACGACCTGTTGAAGCTTAGAAATCACCAAAAATCGCGCTCAAAAGACGTGTGAAAAACGCGGATAAAAGAAAAACGTGATTTTCAGAACGCTGGTATGAAAAAACGCGACCTGAAGACTGTAAAAATCGCGCCTTGAAGGAAAACGCGATTTCTAGAAAACAAAACAGCTTCAGATTTCGGCCCCTGCAGACAGAAATCGCGTCCTTAAGAAAAACGCGACTGTATTTCTGTTCGAAAAAAAAAACGACCAGCTGAAAAACGCGTTTTGATACTGAGAAATCGCGCGGGTGTCACACAGAAAGGCGGCTAGGGTTTTTGACAGAAAAAGTTCCGAAAATTTTCACTAAAAGTAGTATTACAAAATTTTCGAAAATTTTTGCCCTAGGCTCTGATACCATGAAATGGTAAAAATCTTCTTGTATTAACATAAAAAGAGGTTACAATTTATAGAGTGCATAAAGCACTGTAGATATTAAATGTATCTACCTAACTGCAAGTTACTGTAGAAACAGTAACAACAAAAAAGACTAACAACATTGACCATTAAATAAATATAAGAATATAATTTATTCTAACATATATTATATATTTATATATTTAAAATATATGTACTAATATTAAGGTAATATTTACATATATGTAAATATATATAAATATCACAGTGTAATGTTGGAAAATATATATATTTATATATTTAAAAATATTACACTTAATTAAAATACATAAATGATAAAATATATAAATGTATGATATTGAAATGGAAATTGTATAAATTTAAATGACACATAAAATATTCAATAGAATAGAAATTGAACACAAAGGTAATAGAAAAATAAAGGATTTAAATGGTGAAATATTTCGATTTTGGCTATAGAGAAAAGTAATCTCAACATAGAAATCGAGTCCTTTTGCTTGAGATATTTAAAACAAAAGAAGTCGAATTTATTTTTAATGAACATTTGAAAAGGAAGAAAATACGTTTTGTTTTGAATAGCTCATGAAAACTAACTGGAGAAAATCGCGCGCCTGATGAAAACGCATCTAGTTCGCGCCTGGGCTGCGACCTAGTCTGAGAAATAATCGAATGCTGATCTCAAGGCCCAAAATGGCAACGTGGGAACATTTCAACCTTGACCTAAAACGAGTAAGTCATTCAATTTCATGCGACTGACCAAAAAAAAACGTGTGGCGTTTTTGAAGATTAGAGTTGAAAAATTCTTCATTTGCTGGCTCTCTGGAGGTCGAATCACTCTTTAAAGAGATGACTTAGGGTTTAAACACTTGCCAAGTATCATTTTGACTATTTCTAGACACTTGTTGTCAATCCACATGCCTCCATTAGTGGAATTTGTTGCAATTCGGGCCTATATATAAACGCCCTTACATTCATTATAATAACACATTGAGCAAACTGAGTTTAGTATTTTTATTGAGCCGTCCCTGTTCATTCTAAAACACACAATATATAATTCAAGTTTGCTCTCACTCTAAGAGTTTCAAAATATTTTCTAAGTGGTTTTCTTTAGCTGTGAGTTTTATTATTGCTGAGAGAAGCTTTTCATATTTTCTGAGAACATATTTCACCATTTGCTGAGAGACATCCTCTGTATATTATCTTCACAATTTCTGAGTTCACAGTAAGAAGTTGAGATTACTTTTCAGCTGTATATCTTTTGCAAGTGATCAATTTCTGAGGAAGAGTTAGAGACTAATCTAAGAGTTGTTGGAGGTTTTTTGTTGGAGGTCTAAGGTGCTGCAAACACAATCAAGTTCATCCTCTAAAGGGAAAGGCATATACTAGGCATGTTGTTTCTTCTTTCATGTTCTAGAGCGTATTTCTTGATATAAATCTAAAAGTGTAATTATTGAATGTACATAGTTAGGGAATTGCATTTAGTTCAATACTTCAGTTAAGATAAACAAAGAAGTGGTTCTATGTTGCACCATGTAAGTAAATTACTTTAAGGAATGGTTATGCATGTTTTCTAAAGTGTATACCTGTTTGCATTAGTGTGTGTTTTGCATTAAGGTATGAATTATGTATGAACTCCATATGAGGAGTATATAGGGATTCAATGATTAAAGGATTGTGAAAAAGGGATTATATGAGTACAGAGCTTAAGGGATTAGTTTACTTATCTTACATTAAAGGGAAATAATGAAAAAAGATAAAAGGGAAGGATTTATTTGCATGACTATTGCATGTTGTGTATGATCTTTGTATATGGAGAATACGTAGATGTACTTATTATCTACTAGGATCAAAATGAAGGCAGAATCAAGTAAAGTCTTTTAGCTTAAGTTATTAGGATAACTAAGACAAGCTAAGTACTCCTAGGATAAAGATTTCCTAATTAGGAGGAATGATACAAGACACTTGTAGACTATTTCATTTCTAGTAGGTTCGTATGATTGTAGGATGTATGGGGTGACGAATTCATCCATTGAAGGACAAAACCTATGCATAGAGTAAGGAAGCCTCAAGTCAAATCGGCCCTGAGTAGTGTTTATGATAGATGACCTTCATTCAAAGTACTGAATGAGAATACTTTGGCCAAAGTAGTGAAAGGTACGACATCCACCTAGGTGTGAGATAGTTGAGACTACACTGTCAATTCATTGTGATCCGAGTACTAGTTCAAGATTGTGAAATAGCAAAGTTCTAGTTGTGTAGGACACAGCACTATGCTCAGTTGGTAATCGTTAAAGGATACCCTACCAATCTCTTCTTCGAAGGGAGGGCCATCTATCTAACGATAGGTGTGCGGGGGACCGCATTATAAGTCCGTGGTTGGCAGAAAAGCGCCCGAGTGATGTTTCTCCTCCACAGCAAGCAGCCGATGTACCAAGATTTGAAAGGACGTACTCCTGGACCTTCTTACTTCTATTTGTGCAAAAGCTTACGAGCTATGTATGTAACTGTATTACTTTTGAACTCTGATTTATATTTGCAATGAAAATGAAATTCATGTGGAAACATATTGTAACTTGTACGTATTTATCGATAAAGAAGGGAAAAATTTTATTGTATTGTCTTTGTTAACTTGTTACCTTAACATGTTTAAAATTTTAATTTACGCAAGAATTAGGTCGTTACAACCATTTTTTAGAGTTTTTTTTTTCAACTTTTCTCAATTTTGAAACCCTACTTTGATTCTGATCTCCGGCTTCCAAATTGATCCGATGGACGAGTTGAATGTTTCATCGCGAAGCCTGACTGATTCTGAGAAGATCATCCTAAAGGTAACTTCAGCTAAACACTTCGTTTGATCCTTCAAAATCATGGGTGCCCATCTCCTTCTGGGGCACCCAACCTTCACAGTGTTGGCCATTTTTGAATAATTTTCATTTTCTCCATTTCTCTTTGATCATCTGATGAAACCTCGATTCCAGGAGCTATACTGATCAGATCAACTGGCTGGCTGCTTCGTTGGATAGCTTGGCTGAATCTGACAAGGTGATCGTGGACACTACAACTGCAAATACTGTCATCTCAGGCTTCAAATCCTTGGGTGCCTGTCCTCTCCAGGGGCACCCATCTCAACCAGACTAAACCATTTTTCACGTTTCTTCATCAACTTCTCTCCTTCAGATGATCTTATCATTTCAAATGATCCGGAGCTTGAATGGACTAACAGTTGGACTCGTTGCGGAGCTGAGAAGATTCTGAGAAGGGTCTACTAGGAGTGATTTCATCTAAAAGTTGAATCTGAGGCATCAAAAGCTTGGGCGCCCCTAGCAAGCTGGGGCGCCCAACTTCACCAGACTTAGAATATTTTCCATAACTTTCACCTTTGCTTTTGACTTTTGACATTTAGCTCTTTTTCTCCCTCTGTTCAGCCCTCAATAACTAATGACTGCCAACTCAGATTGACGAGCTGAAGGTTGCGTTGGAAAGCTGGTTCGAATCCGAAGAAGACATACTGGGGGCACCTCTGGCAAATTCATCTATTTAAGCCCTTAAAATATTGGGTGCCTTTCTCCTTCTGGGGCACCCAACTCCTCCAGACTTAGCCATTTTTTATCTGATTTTCATATTCAAACTTACACCTTCATTCTATACCTTCAGCTCGATCTAGATTTGTCGTTGATTGACAAGTCTGATGATCTATCGAAGACATCCACTACGGAGCTGGCCGAATCCTGAAGAGATTGAGCTCATTTGCAAACTGTAATGTCCCCTTCTCAAACCTGATCATTTCAGTGACCGTTGGCCTATTCCGAAGGCCCGTAGGCTAGTCGGAAGGTAAAATTAGGGTTTCCTATTTTGAAGGATGTCTTTGCTGGGAGTTGATGGATTCAATGGCGGATTCTTTCTGGGTTTTCAGAGAGCTTCGCAGTGGTATGTTCTTCTCGACATTCTGAGCATCTTCAGGAATTTACTATTTTTAGTAAATTCTATTTCTGGCAGTTTTACAGTTGGGTTCAGCATGGTTGACTTCCTACTTCAGTTTGGTCAGTTGGCTTGCACATTTATGGCTTCGGGGCACAATTGGAGAGATAAGTTGAGCTATTTAATTAAAAGTCACGTTTTAATGTTATATTTTAACGTTGACCCCCTTGGCCTAGTCTATTGACTTCATGTTGTTTTGAAAAGTGGTCTTTTGAGGGTGGCGCCTTCATTAAAGATTATTTTATAATTTATCAAAGTCAAATCAAGCCTTAAATTGGACGCATTTATTAAAGTGTTGAATTTATTTAAAAATGTCAAGATTGAGCTATGAAGAGAAGGGACGCCATCTTTTGAAAAGGATTAGGGTTTTGACTTGAAGAGAAGTTTAGGGTTTCGAGAAGTCAACAGGAAATTATAAAAGGAAGACTTTGATCCTCAATTCATTATCGTTTGTCTACAGTATTGTTATGCTGCCGGTTTGGCTCTGGAATTGCTTTGGGGAATGAAGGCCTCCTAGCTTGGGCATTGCTTCTTGCTTGCAACACAGCAACTAGTGATGAAATAGCGTAAATTGTGAGTTTGCATTTGGTCTTGTGTATTGTAATCAGCTTGTAGCTTTCTTAATTCAGTCTTGCATATTAGAGATTTTCATGATATTGCATTATTTGTTACAGCAGATTGTAGTTTTCCTTCATAAGTCAAAAAAATACAAAAAGATTATTCTAGGTGTCGTTCATATCCCTCTGTCTGGGAAGGGCGAATCATTAGCTTGAGTTTCAGATTTTTTAGCTAAGTTTTGGATTTTAAAAGAGAAGTCGAGCTTCTTGCTGGGGCCGTACTTTTGTCTCTGTCTTGGGATCCGTGCATATTAGATCTTTGTTATTCTGATCAGTTTTAGTGCTTTGTCTTGGTCGCCTATGTCTTGAGAGTGCATTGCATTTTATTTCACATCAATCGGATGTTCTTTGAGGAAGTTATGAACATTTCTTTAAATTTGTAAGCTGCTGGTTACTCATTTGAAAGTGCAGATCTGTGAAATCAGAATTATCATTCTGGTCCTTGAGAGAAGTTATTGTTTTGGCAACTTTGAACAAGCCAAGGAGAATCCTTCATATGATGTAATTCTAATCTTTCCTATTCCTATGCTATTGGCAAGCAATTGAGCTTCGTTTTGTAAACTGGCAGTAATCCTCAATCTTGTTCAATTCTGTTTTGTAATGCTCACTTTATATTCTGAAGTTGTTTAGTAATATCTAACGTCTCCGCCCTATGGTAGCTACTTTCCCACTCTGGGTTAGAAAGCACATTCTAGGTGTTGAGTACTTTCAGCATTTCAGTTATTTATTTCAAGCATTGTTATTTGTAATACTCCGCCATATGGTCGCCCCTCACTCCATACTAGATTGGGTAGCACATACTTGGTGTCGAGTTCCCTTTCAGTACTTAGTGTAGAAGATCCTCTGACCATATGCTCGCCATCATCGGCGCCATCCTTGGTTAGAGTTCTTGCATAAGCATTTTGATTTAGATCCTCTGACCAATGCTCACACCTTGCCCACATCGGGATCCTGGTGTACATTCTGGTTAGAGTTGCTTCAGCACGTTTTGGTTTAGCTGCTAACCTTAACGGGTGCTTTGGTTTGTAATTGGTAATTGAAAAAACAAAAAAAATTGGCTCGGAATATTTCACAAACCCTAACTGCTAAGTTTGACCTTCCAAAAGGCTGGGTGCCCTTGGGCACCTGGGGCACCGAAAGTTCCCAAACTTAGAAAATTTTCAGTGATTTCCATGATTTGCATTTTGTCTTCTGGTTGAAACCTCCCTGTTCGATCTCGAATTCCGGGTGACTGGATGATCTGATGATTGCACTGTCAGACTCGCTGCAGAACTGGGGGGAATTTGAACAACTTTGCTTGGAAGCACGAACCCTGATTTCATCATCTAATGCCCTAAAAAGCTGGGCGCCTATCTCCTTCTAGGGCACCCATTACCTCCATAGTTTTTATTTTGCAGTTTTCAACTTTCACAGCTTCTTTTCTTTGTGCACGCTCACCATCCCATCTTTTGTTCAGTGCTTGAACGTTGAATCCGACTCCTGGTAGTTGACTGGCCTCCATTGATGACTTTTGAAGCTCCCGCAATGCTTTCTGAAATTAAAAAACACAGAATAGACCCATTAGGGCAAAACTGATCATTTTGTGATTTTGACTAAACCAGCCTGATGAGGAAGTATTTTGAGCCAATCAAAATCAGTTTAAACCCTGGCGGACAAACTTTCTATTTTTAGAAAGTTTTACCAGTATCTGTTTCGAAAGAAACCCAAAAAAAAATAGCAGTTTTCCTAATAAGTAGGGATGAAAAACTGAGATCTAGGTTTTGTAGATTAGGTCGCTCTGAGCAGGCCCAGATCGTCAGATTTTGGAAATTTCACATTTTTACCCCTCATGCAAGACATGCAAACCCAAATTTTGACTTTTTTTGACAAATTTGACAAGACTTTTACTCATTTCTTCAAAATGTCTAAGTGTAACAAAAATTTTAATTTGGGGTACAACAACCTCTATTTTGATTGTAACTCCTTGGTCTAAATTACGATGATCTTCTTATTCTAGGTAGGAGTAGCAATAGGAGCTACCTCTGCAATGGCTATCTCTTTCAGCTTTTCTTCTTTTGTTGCTTGCTCCCTTACAAGTTTAAGTGTGGTCACCAATGGAAGTGAGAATCTAGCCATAAGGTCTTCTAGTGTGATGTTGGAAGCTACCATATACCATAATAGTTCCTTTTCTACTATTGTTTTCTTGTGGGCCACCATATCATCATAGATTTGGAATGTCTGAGCTAGGACATCTTTTCGGAATAGGCCGCTATACAATTGATATTCATCCTTGGAGGTTTTGTATGAGTTTTCTCAGAAGATTCCTCTTGCGTGCTCTTTTCTTTCCAAGGAGTGTCTCTACAAGACTTTTCCTTTCTTCTCTTCTTTTTCTTCTCTACACTCATTTGTAATAATGCTTCGAAGGCCTCTTCCTCCAACAACTCCATTTGCAATGGTCTGGTAGATAGTCTCCTTTTATGTCTTCTTGTGCGACCTTCAGTTTGTGTAGATTTGACAAGTGAAGCTCCAATTGATAAGCATCCGAACCTCCACGAAGTGGTTGTGCTTTGTTCCTCCAGTTCTTTCTTAGGTACGCCCCATTTCTCCCTTATTTTCTCTTTGTTTTATCGATGTACTCCTCCGCTTTCTTTTTTGCCACATTATCCATGAACTCTTGGTATGTTGTGAATTCTTTTATCTGTCGATGCTTATAGCTAAGAAGTGTTGTTGCATAGGAATCTATCTCTGCATTTGTAACCTCATAGGGTAGCATAGGGATCCAAGAGGTTCACGTTTCAATTTCTTCCATAAGTGTGAAGTATTTGTCAACTAGGAAGACAATTATGTCGATGTATTTTCAGACCATGTTGTATGATATTTGTTCTCTATCTTAGACTCGAAAAATCCCTAGTATGTAGTGGTGTAGGAGGTAGAATCCTTAAAGTGTCGTACATGCTCCTGAGTTTGTGAAGCAATCGACCTAATAGTGTCCCACACTTTCCCCACAAATGCTAGTAATTTATTCATGAAATAGAATGCTAAGCAGATAATCAATGTCCCATATTGGAATTGATAATGGGATTGTTTGGTGTGCTCCAAATTCTCCAATAACTCTTGGTGTAGTACCTCGCAAAGGTCGATGTCTTTTCCCTCCGCCACCATTTGATATGCCACATAAATGGAAGTTGTGGTGGTGGAATCCTCTCTGTTGGTGTAATAGACCTTATATGCAATGCCCATGGTAGCATATTTTACTACCAGATTTGTAATATTTGTTACATCCAGACTCCTCTCGTCATAGGTAACCCCAGTTAGCTTAGTTACCTCTGCATTCTTTATGGCTTTGTTTGATGGTATTTCCCCATGTGCATAGAGCCCTATGACGGATTGAATGGCCTCTTTTGTTATCCTATAAGGTTGGTCCAAGTAGAAGTACTCATCGTGGATCCTACTCAAGATTATCTAGACCCACCCTTCTTCTTTGGTAAAGTCAAGGAACTCTCTCCACATATCAAGCTTCTTTTCTGCTATGTTTCTATACTATGTCAAGTAACTTTGGGTTCTAGGCTGCAACAAGGTAAGCCTTAGGGTTTCAAATTTAGTGTGGTCTATCTCTATTAAGGGCGCATGTATGTATTTCCGGATGTCTTCGCTATGGATGACATCGACGAGGACTTTAGAGAATGCTACAATTGGATCTATCTACATGGCTTTATACGGGAACTTTTTATACTTAGGCCTTGGCCTCTAAGAGATATCAATAAGGATGGGGGCTACCATTGTTGTGCGAGAACTAGAAATAAGTAGGTTTTGAGACTAAACTATGGTTGAACGAGAGAATAAAGATTTTATATGAGTGGATTGGGTTAAATGTGATAACGACCCTCACTATATATAGATGTGGAGCAAGGGAGTGTTTTTAATGCTATAGTTGTTTTTTAATCTTCCCGCGGTTTTCTACCCATTAACTTTTCCACGACTCTATTCCAACAAGTCTTTTTGTCCCTTTAGATGATGATACACTTAGTATATATTATGATACAAAAAAATTTTGATTGGCTTTATGATGTGTTTTTTTTATAGATAAGTTGCTACCAAGGGAGTAGAGCCCATTTTATTAACTTTGAAAATGAGTACAAAGTGTTTATAGACATGTAAGCCACCAGCCAGCCTACTATAGCTTGTGATGAATGAGAGCGCATAGGCCTTTAGCTACTTCAAAAGCTCTTGAGATCTACTCAAGGGCCAAGATTTCACTTTCTACACCTATGTAGTAGTTAAAGGTGTGCATATTGCCTCTTTCCACACCTTCCCTGAATAGGATGATAGCCTGCTTGAGTTTCTCACTCCTGTAGGTAGTGGCAATGTCAAAAATACCAACGAAATTGCCCACCTTCGAATCCATGCTGAAAGCCCCAATCACAACCACAACATTTGGCCTCAGATGGGCCTTTATGAGATTTACTATACACTGGTTCCATGCCGTAGCCAAGAACACCATTACGAAATTTTTCAAAAAGGCATTTAGCAGAATGTTGTCATGAATGTGGGTGCTCGAGAACATACTAGTGTCGATGACCTTTTTAATAGCCTACTCATCGACGGAAGAGTTTATATTGAACAGGCAGCGGAGCTGCCCAAAGTAACCAATCTCTGCACACGGGCAAGTAATTCCAAAGACCTGCATTCTTAGATGCCTTTCCCACTAAGTTGTGGGCATTTAAAGACCATGGGAGGCATTATCAAGGCCATTTGAGATTTGCTTTGGGATTTCTTCTTATCTGGAGATCTTGCTAAATCCCAATCTCAGTACTTGCTAAATCAAATCTGCGCTCAGAGCCAGATTATGCAACGACCATTCAGGTCGTGGTATCGACTAGCAAAGAGTGCAGACTAGCCTCGAGGAGAGGTGAAGGATAGTACAACAATCAAAAAGGCCAACATAGCCTATCTAAAAGATCAGCACTCGTGAGTCTAGCCTCGAGAATGCCAACATCCTAGCCACGTTAGGATGTCTTGAGTCTTCCCAATTATGGGAGTTGTCATGAACAATCTCCTCATCATCTAGCTCACATGCCTTATTGGTAAGGAAGTTTGCCATCCTATTTCCTTCCCAGTAGCAATGGGATAGAGTGAAGTTCCCTAATGTGTCCAATCGCCTCTAGATTAACTCTATGATATTTTGCAATTTCCAATTTAGAATGTTTCTACTCCTAATGGCATTTATACATATTTGTGAGTCGGCTTCTATGTCCACATCTAACAGTTGTTTCTCTTGGCAGAATTCCAACCCCCTTAGGAGTGCTCTGAATTCAACCTCATTATTGGTGCCTGTCGGTAGTTTCTTCGCAATTGACCAAAGAAGTTCACCACTATCGTTTTGAATTGCAATACCGACACCAAAGATGCCAAGATTGCCTTTCGTAACCCCATCAAAATTCATCTTTAAGCATCCCTTAGGCAGAGGGAATGTCATGTCCCCGAAATGGAACACTAAAATTACTAGGCATTGAAATACAAATACATAAATACCATACATATTAAAACATAAATGCAAATAAATAAATAACAAGTACATATATATATTAACAATTTTATTATAATTATCAAGATACAAATACCAAATCCAATAAATATCAAAATACAAATATAAGTAATTACAACTGAAATATAATATTATAATTGTAAATATAAAATTGATACTACAAGATGAATATTGAATATCATTGTGATTACAATCATTGTAATATATAAATACTAAAGTTAAATAGCAAATCAAATATTAAAATACAAATAACTAATAAAATAAATATCAAAGATGTGAAAATAAATAATCACAATTTAAAGATTATTATATTTTTTTATTATCACAAATATTATATTATTATAATACAAAATAGAACAATTAATATAACTAATTGTAATTGTTATGATAATAAAACTATTCTCAAGAAACTACTAAATACCTTTATGCCTTAATTAAATAAATAATAATAGTCACCAAGCATGTTTACATTGGTTCCTAACCATTATCTTTAAAAGGCATCGATTCTGAATTCATAAACAGCAAGCCACGATTAAGGAAGAAATACCATAGTTATAGAAGAGCATGTCCCTTAAAATATAATCGATGCAATCAGGTTGTGACTGTTGGAAATTCAGATTATAAAAGAAGATAAGTCCCAAACAGATGGGCATGGATTGGGGAGAAAAGAGAATAGATATACTTAGATTAGAATATTGGGTGAAACTCAGAAAATAAACCAATGCTGTAAGCTGCGATCTGTCTCATCCTAAAGTAGGCTTGCTGATTTATTGTAAATTGCAGATTATATTTTGTCATAAATCTGTAGCATAGGATTTATATTTGTTTACCATTCTATTTCAAATATAATATAGAATCTAGATAGAATTTATGGACGAGAAATGAAGTCTACAGCAGTAGTAGGTAAGATCATAGGAAAGAAATAAATATGAGATATCTGCTAGAGAAGAAACTCTTGCTGCAGATACACAATTCGGAGGTAAGTATTGTCATATTTTAGTAAGTAAGAATAGTAGATATCAGATATAATATACTTAGGTATATTATATGAAAAAATCTAAACATATTATGATGGTTAAATATAAATGACAAGTATACATTCATATATATATACATATATATATATTACTATGATTGATACTGATTTGATATGTAAGAACAGAATATGTGTCTTGTTGAGCTATTATGAATAATGGATCTGTGTAACTGATTTGATATGTAAGAACAGAATATGTGTCTTGTTGAGCTATTATGACTTTACCTTGAAGAATAGACTTCGGGCCAAAATTCCTTTCCGCTAGCACTCAATGAGGATAGGGAGTTTGTGGAGGGAAAGGCCGGTAATTCGCTCCATTGATGGACGGTCCCAAGACGGGTGGAACACCTTGAGGGAGTCCACTTTGAGATTGTTCACGTGCCCTTTGCACAATAAATCTACCGTCCAATGAGGTTAGGAAAGGGAAGCCAAGGCGAAGATCTATTCCAATCAAGAGTAAGAAGTTTATGCCTTAGAATGAATTAAGACCAGAACTTATAATCCCTAGTGTTTATCGCTTCTAATTCTCCCCCTTAGAGAGGTCGGGTGTTGTTAGGGACAGGCGGAGTAAATCCATCCCGAGGGCCCCAAGGGTGAAGGGACTTCATCCTAACATCTGGGCTGCATTAAGGAGGTGGTGTCCTCGCGCCCATAGACAACCAAGCCCCCTTATCTAAGGATCGGAAATTAGAATCAGATAAAGGTCAGAACTAGAATGAAAAAATGATATCAATTAAATAGGAATTTCATAAAATTAAGTATGTTATGAATTTTAGTTCCTATAATAAGTTAAGAAATATGAGTGGAAGTATAATAATGCTTAGTAATATGTTTTAATTTGTTATCTCCAAAAAGGGGACATTACAGGGAACCACTTGGCCATAGCTCGTTTAGCCATGTTTGGAGTTTTGGTTTTGAAGCACTATGGTATCTGAAGGGACATCCAACACTTCATGATTTGCTCATCCCATGCTGTGAGCAATCTGGGTCCAAAACACGATATCTTAGATTTGACTACCTCACATATACTTACCTCCTTTTTTAATACCAATGCCACCGACGATTCTTTCTCCTTGAAGATTATATTGTTTCTCTCCTTCCAAATCTCCCATATCAACAATGAAGGGCTCTTCACCCAAATGCCTTCCTAGACAAATAGTCTCATGTTTGCCATCCCACAAAAAGTTGGTGGATGTCGTTTTGGATAGGGTCGAACCAATTAAGGGAATTTTGGAGCCAGTGCTAGCAAAGGGGCAGTTTACAAGTAGGTGATCTACAAATTCTTTGCTTTCCTTGCACATGATGCATCTAGAAGGACCAGACATTCCCAATGTTTAGGTGATCAACAATTAGTATACGTATATGAATGGTGGACCACGCAAACGCCCTAGCCTTGGGGAGTGTCCACTTGCTCCAACACAACTCAATCGGCCAATCCACAACTTGTTCTAAAGCAATTTGGATTTTGTAGCCCATTTTCACTGAATAAATCCCGCTCTTCGAGCCAGTCCAAATGATAATGCCCTCCTTTGTGTTTGGCACCACACTACCCTTGCCTAGTTCTTCCCTCAATGTAATTTTGTTGGCTATCGAGATACTTAGTACTTCAAGTTCTATAGATTCCATGGTCCCCAAACTAAACAAGGATTTAAGAAGTCCTTAACCCATGCGTTTCAAAAGTCCAGTATTTGGTCCTTGTCGCATTTATAAATGGGAGATCAGATAATGGAGGAAGAGAATTCCACGAGTCCACCCAAAATTTCGCCTTGTCCATGTTGTTGATTATCAAGAATATGATCTATAATGAGGTGTCCAAACTTTAACATGAAATTCTATACATTTGAGCCACACAAGGGGGTTGGAGTTCGTTAGAATTCTTTCTTGGGTGTCGTCATTGTAATGTCCCCTTCCAATTGACATCTCTCAGTACTTGAGATTAGCCTATTATGTGGCCCCTCGTAGGCTAATATGGAGGATAGAGGGTCTTGTTGACGCATGGTTTGGCTTCAGTTGTCAGAATTATTCAGTTTGGCTTTCGTTCGAGGTCTTTTGGACATCATTTGCTTGACTTACTATTTTTAGTAAGTAGAGACACTCAGTAGAGCACCCCTGCTATTTTTAGCAGTATGGTCTGGTCATATGCAGATTCAGTCACTTATCATCCGGCTTCAGACGGCTTGTCATTTGGACTTATATTGAGGGAGATATTAATATTTATTTGCCAAAATAAATATTAATTTAATTGAAGCTTATGTTATAAAGTTATAAAGTAAATTAATATTATAACTTAAGTGACTTAATGAAGGGGTCGACCATCATGAAGAAGGGGCCATTTCTCAATTAATTATTATAATTAAATGGGCGCCCAAACTATTGGAAAAATTAAAAGTGAAATTCAAGTTTATTTAAAATGATGCTTTTTGAGGGAAATCGACCTAATTGAGGAGATATAAGTTTTTTTTTTGAAGAAAATTCAACATTATGAAATGAGAATCGATTTTAGCCAATTCCTTCTTCAGAGAACGAAGCCAAGGGTTTTAATTTTCTTCTGCATTGGAGAACGAACCATCTTCAGTGTATTGCAGTTCAGACGCTGTGAAATATCAGCTGATTTATTGCCTGTTAGTTGAATAGCTTCATTCAGAAGTTATTACAGAGCATATTCATAGTATTTCAATTGGGGTTTTAGTTAGCAGTTGTATCGACTTTCTTCCAGGAGAGAATCCAACATAGAGGCTATTCATATTGTTTATCTGGCACATTATCCTAGGCCGTACGGATTTTGTACTTGCTGGTACAGGTCGTACTTTTGCTGCAGCAAAGGCCGTACTTCTTCTCCAAAGCAAATCGCCTTGCTTTTTCATCATCTGACTCCTTCAAGATGGACACCTAGGGTTTCTGGAGCATTCTGCAACAATTTCGAGGTGGGAGATTGCATATTCTCTTTCAGCCGTACCATCTCAGGGTTCTTTCTGGCACCTGCAAGCTTATTCAGGTTTTCAATAAATAGCTCTCTTTTTGTTTGAATGTTTGAAAATTGCAGTTGTAATCATTCGAGAAGATTAATAAATCATCTAGCATCGAGATCCAATCTGTATTCTGTAGTTTTTAAGTATCTAGTATTTTATATTATTTTTCCAAGTATTTTCTTTCAAAATCACACCATTATCTTTATTGGCAAAAACCACAAAAAAAATCAAAAACCTTCAAAAACACAAAACAAATCAGTTTAACCATCAAGGGTTGAAGTTGAACCAGTAGGGTTCATCACAGTGGTATCAGAGCGGTTTCCTACCATCTTGAGGGTTTGGAATTCATATGCAGCCACAGGAGGTTGGGCCTCACAGATATTACACTCGCAGGAGAGCTTTGTTTGACAGGGAATAGGAATTGAACTGGCAACCAGGTACCATGGGTGACAGAACAGAGATTCCTCGAGATCCTCAGGATGAAGATGCAGAGGTCAGACAAACTCTTAGAGATTTACGGACAGGTTAGCAGCAGGTAGCTGATGTATTACAGCAGTTGACCACGGTGATACAGAGGATTGGTTTGCCTAGGAGACCATCACCACGTCGTGATGAAGACAGGAGTGATGCAGGTTCACAAAGGATACCCAGGACTGTTTCACAGACAGCAAATAGGCCTACCCACCCTACTTTTGTGAGACAGGAGCCTGATGAGGCTATTGCCGATGAGGACCCTGAGGGAGTGTTCGCTAATACTCTTATGGCAACCAACGATGAGTGGGATGTATTGACCCCAGAGGTCAGAGAGAGTTACTTTTGACAGGTTTCTCACACAGAGGAGAGAGCATTACAGGAACAGGCAGGATAGGAGGCCTAGACATCAGAATAGTGACCTGAAGCACGCCACAAACAGGCTCACTTTAGCTATGTTTGACGGCAGCGATAAGGTTACAGCTCAGGCTTGGATCAATAAGTTGGATAACTTCCTTACATTGCGTCCCATGGCTAAGGAGGATGCTATTAGATGTGCTACTTTGCATCTTGAGGGGGCAGCTTATGACTAGTGGCATCATGGGATGGTGACACTCCAGCACCACTGTATCACCACTTACCAGGAGTTCGTGGACAGATTGGTGGTACGGTTCGACAAGAAGGATCCTGAGACTTACTTCAGAGATTTGGCCCAATTGAGATAGGTTTGTAGCTTGGAGGCCTACATAGGAGACTTCCAGCGGTTATCCGTGATGGTTCCCAACATATCAGAGAGGCGTCTAGTTGTGCTCTTCGTGGAGGGATTGTTGGAGCCATTGAGAGGTTGGATCAAAGCATTTGATCCTCTTTCACTACAGGAAGCAATGAAGAAGGCACGCAGCATGGAACTTGCAACTCCATCTAGCAAGTTCAATTCCAGGAGTACTTCCTCATTTAAGGACAAGGGATTCAATAAAAATAGAGAGAAATCTGATTTTTAAGAGTGATTCAAAGGGAAAATCAGCAGCACCCTTGGATCGTGAGACTATTAATAATTTGCGCAGGAAGAAGCTTTGCTTCTACTGCAAGGGTCCCTATGATGCTAACCATGATTGTCCTTTGCGGCCTAAGGGTAAGGCCAATAGAGTTATGTGGGCTTATTATGAGGATTCGGAATCTAAAAATTCCGAACAGCAGGAGAGTTCTGAGGAGTCAAAGTCAGAGGCTTCAAAGCCTAAGGTGGAGGCAGAGTCAAAGATCCAGTTCTAGGAGGCACAATTGTCTAGCATATAGCAGGAAGGATCTTTCAGACTGCGTGGAGTTTTGGCTGGTCAAAAGGTTATCACCCTTTTAGACACAGGTGCCACCCATAATTTTATTGATGCCAGATTTGTGGAGAGGCGTGGGCTCATAACCGAAGAGTTTGAGGGCATTCGGGTTAAGGTGGCTGATGGTTACACTCTCAAGTGTGACTGTATGATTAAGAATCTTCCTTTGCGCCTGAATAATTATGAATTCAAGGCTGATTATTATGTGGTAAATATGGGTGATATTGATTTAGTTTTGGGCATGAAGTGGCTTCATTCTCTTGAGGAAGTTACACTTCGTCTCAAAGACATGGAGATCTGGTTCAAGGTGGATGGGAAGACTCATATACTGAAGGCCATCCAAGACAGTAACATCAGGACTATTTCCTTCCGACGGATGGAGAGACTTATGCGTCATGACATGGTTGAGTGGGCCGCCGAGTGCACTTTGACGCCTACACAAGAGGGACAGCATAAGACCGAGTATCATCCTGACATTCAGCAGTTGAGAGTTAAGCATGGGAAGGTTTTCAGTGAAATTCCACCAGGCAAACCTCCAAACAGAGGTATTGAGCACATCATAGAGCTTGAAGAGGGCGCCAAGACCATCATGATTACTCCTTACCGGCACCCAAAGCGGCTTAAAGATGAGATAGAGAAGACTATCAAGGAGCTGCTTGCTATGGGTCACATTCGACCAAGTAAGTCACCATTTGCTTCTTCAGTTGTTCTAGTGAAGAAGAAAGATGGTACTCTTTGTATGTGCATAGATTACAGAGTCCTGAATAAGAGGACTATTAAAAACAGATATCCCATACCCCGTATAGATGAGCTTATTGATGAGCTCCATGGTGCCTGTTACTTCTCGAAGATAGATTTGAGATCGGGATATCATCAGATTAGAGTTCGTGAGCAGGATGTTGAGAAGACCACTTTCCGCTGTCATTGTGGACACTTTGAGTTTGTGGTTATGCCCTTTGGGCTAACCAATGCTCCAGCGACATTCCAGTCCACCATGAACAGGGTCTTCCACTCACATTTGAGGAGATATGTACTTGTCTTCTTCGATGATATTTTGGTCTACAGCAGGACATGGCAGGAGCACTTGGCTCATTTGGATACAGTACTCAGCATTTTGGATAGGGAGTCCTTGTATGCCAAGGAATCCAAGTGTGATTTAGGGATGACTGAGTTGTTATACTTAGGCCATATTATCAATGCAGAGGGAGTGCGGATGGATCCTGAGAAGATCCGTGCTATCATAGATTGGCCTACTCGTGCGAACCTTACACAGCTGCGAGGATTCCTTGGGTTATGTGGTTTCTATCGCAGATTTGTCAGTGGATATTCATGCCATGCAGCACCTATGACGGATTTGTTGAAAAAAGGTGCATTCATTTGGACTCCTAAGGCACAGGAGTGTTTTGTGAGGTTCAAGGAGCTTATGACTACATGTCCAGTGTTGGCACTGCCAGATTTTACGAAGCCTTTTGAACTTCAGTGTGATGCTTCTGGTGAGGGCATTGGAGCGGTGCTTATGCAAGACAAGCACCCGATTGTTTATGAGAGCAGGAAGCTCAGAGGACCAAAGAGGGTTTACAGTATATATGATAAGGAAATGTTGGCCATAATGCATGCCTTGGCCAAATTCAGGCAATATTTAGTGGGCAGTAAGTTTTGTATTAAAACTGATCATAATAGCTTGAGGCATTTCCTAGGACAGTGAGATTTGAATGACCGTCAGCAAAAGTGGGTGAGTAAGTTACAGGCATATGACTTTGACATCACCTATATCAAAGGTACACAGAATGTTGTCGCTGACGCTCTTTCACACCGGCCTCATCTGAGTTCTATGGTACAGATTGCAGAGGATTGGAGGCACTTGATTGTGGCAGAGTATGCCAAGGATACATGGGCATCTGGTATAGTTGAAGGATCTATTGTGGACACCAAGTACACACTTGTAAATGACTTGATCATTTACAAGAACAGGATCTTCTTGATCCCACGATCAAAGATGAAGAACACCATTCTACGAGCTTTCCATGATGTACCTACAGCAGGGCATCCCGAGTACTTTAAGACATACAGACAGGTTCGGGAGAGATTTACATGGAAGGGTCTTAAGGAAGATGTTCTTCAGTATGTGCGTGAGTGCCCTGTTTGTTAGCAGAACAAGCACAAGAACACATATCCAACAAAGTTGTTGCAGCCACTTCCGATTCCTGATAGGAAGTGGGAATGCCTATTGATGGATTTTATTACGGGCTTGCCTAAAGCCCAAGGACGTGATTGCATATATGTAGTTGTGGATCGGCTGAAGAAGTATGCCCACTTCTTTCCAATCACCACTACTTACACATCTACGCAGGTAGCAGAGGTATTTTTCTGTGAGGTTTTCAGATTACATGGGTTGCCTCGGAGCATAGTTAGCGACAGGGATAGTCGGTTCCTGAGTCACTTCTAGCAGAAGGTGTTCAGACTTTGTGGGACCGAGCTTACACCGAGCACCAGTTACCACCCGCAGACCGATGGTCAGACGGAGATAGTGAACAAATGGGTGGAAGGCTACCTCAGGAATTACATAGCAGGGCAGCAAAAGGCATGGGTTAAGTGGATATACTTATGTAAGTATTGTTACAATACCACTTAACACATGACCATTCAGATGTCCCCATTCATGGCGTTGTATGGGTATGAGGTGCCTAGTTTTCTTGATTTGCTACTGAGTGACAGTAGAGTGCCTAGTGTGGGAGACTTATTGCAGGAGAGTCAGGACATTATGAGGGCTCTTAAGGAGAATATTTCTAAGGCAAAAAACCAGCAGAAGCAGTATGCAGATCAGAAGAGGACCGAGAGATCATTTGAGGTGGGAGACATGGTATATCTCATGCTGCAGCCCTACCGACAGTCTACTCTCAGGAAGAGTGGATCAGAGAAGCTCAAGCCACGATACTATGGTCCTTTCAGGATTGTCAGGCGTGTTGGAGAGGTGGCTTATGAGCTAGAGCTTCCAGCGGATAGTAAGGTCCACAATGTTTTTCATGTGTCACGCCTCAAGAAGGCGTTAGGACATCGTGTGGTACCTTCAGCAGTATTGCCTCCCTTAGATGATGAGGGAAAGTTGATTTTAGTACCTCTGTCTATCCTAGAGTATAGGGAGAGACAGCTACGCAGGAGGTCTATCAGGGAATATCTAGTGAAGTGGAGAGATTTGCCAGTGGAGGATGCTACGTGGGAGAGTGAGGAGATTTTGTAGCATCCTGAGTTGAGATTGCTTGAGGACAAGCAATTTCAGGGGGGGCGGACTGTAATGTCCCCTTCCAGTTGACATCTCTCAGTACTTGAGATTAGCCTATTATGTGGCCCTCGTAGGCTAATATGGAGGATAGAAGGTCTTGTTGAGGCATGGTTTGGCTTCAGTTGTCAGAATTATTTAGTTTGGCTTTCGTTCAGGGTCTTTTGGACATCATTTGCTTGACTTACTATTTTTAGTAAGTAGAGACACTCAGTAGAGCACCCCTGCTATTTTTAGCAGTATGGTCTGGTCATATGCAGATTCAGTCACTTATCATCCGGCTTCAGATGGCTTGTCATTTGAACTTATATTGAGGGAGATATTAATATTTATTTGCCAAAATAAATATTAATTTAATTGAAGCTTATGTTTTAAAGTTATAAAGTAAATTAATATTATAACTTAAGTGACTTAATGAAGGGGTCGACCATCATGAAGAAGGGGCCATTTCTCAATTAATTATTATAATTAAATGGGCGCCCAAACTATTGGAAAAATTAAAAGTGAAATTCAAGTTTATTTAAAATGATGTTTTTTGAGGGAAATCAACCTAATTGAGGAGATATAAGTTTTCTTTTGAAGAAAATTCAACATTATGAAATGAGAACCGATTTTAGCCAATTCCTTCTTCAAAGAACGAAGCCAAGGGTTTTAGTTTTCTTCTACATTGGCGAACGAACCATCTTCAATGTATTGCAGTTCAGAGGCTGTGAAATATCAGTTGATTTATTGCCTGTCAGTTGAATAGCTTCATTCAGAAGTTATTACAGAGAATATTCGTGGGATTTCAATTGGGGTTTCAGTCAGCAGTTGTATCGACTTTCTTCCAGGAGAGAATCCAACACAGAGGCTATTCATATTGTTTATCTGGCACATTATCCTAGGCCGTACGGATTTTGTACTTGCTGGTACAGGCCGTACTTTTGCTGCAGCAAAGGCCGAACTTCTTCTCTAGAGCAAATCGCCTTGCTTTTTCATCATTTGACTCCTTCAAGATGGACGCCTAGGGTTTCTGGAGCATTCTGCAACAATTTCGAGGTGGGAGATTGCATATTCTCTTTTAGCCGTACCATCTCAGGGTTCTTTCTAGCGCCTGCAAGCTTATTCAAGTTTTCAATAAATAGCTTGCCTTTTTGTTTGAATGTTTGAAAATTGCAGTTGTAATCATTCGGGAAGATTAATAATCATCTAGCATCAAGATCCAATCTGTATTTTGTAGTTTTTAAGTATCTAGTATTTTATATTATTTTTCCAAGTATTTTCTTTCAAAATTGCACCATTATCTTTATTGGCAAAAACCACAAAAAAAATCAAAAACCTTCAAAAATACAAAACAAATCAGTTTAAGCATTAGGGGTTGAAGTTGAACCAGCAGGGTTCATCACAGCTGTCCATATATTTTTTCATCAAGATTTGGCACCATTTTGTAGATTGGTCCTTGTACATTCTCCAAACCAACTTCGCTCCTAGAGCAATATTTTGTTTTTCAACTTCTTTGATTCCCACCCCACCATGTTCCTTTCCCTTGCACAATCTACCAACCAATTAAGGGGATTTGCTTCTCGTTTGAGCCTTCCCATAAAAAAATTCTTCATTATACTCTCCAACTAGTCCTTAGCTTTCTTTGGAAATTGTGTACTTGAAAGTTGATAAATGGGAATGGCTGATAAAATTGCCTTGATCATTTGGATTTTCCCAACAAGTGTGAGCCACTTGCCCTTCCAGGATGTAGCTTTTTTTCTACTTTAATCTATTATATCATCCCATATGTTGTATTTGATAGCACCTTTAAACAAAGGTACCCCTAGATATTTAAAATATAATTCTTCAATATTGAAATTCAAGATTGCTTTTATGCGTCTTTGTGTTGACCTCTTGGTATTGAAGAAAAAAATACTTGGCTTTCCCTTGTTAATTATCTGCCCAAAAGCTACAACGTAATTTGCCAAAAGGGTTTGGATAGTGTCATGTCCTCGAAATCGTGGTGCTAAGATGCGAAATACATTTGATATAATTATAATTGTTAAAGACAATATTATAATTATAATATAGATATTAACAATTTAAATATTATAATCACTATGATATAACAAATATTAAAATATATAAAAAATTAATAATTATTGGATATAAAATTATTATTATAAATATGATATGATGGATATTAAATACACATACATTAATAAATCATTGTGGATTATCATTTATGTTTGCTACGCACCACAATACCGTAGCCATAACTTTATTCTCTCATTGCCATCGCATTAGCCAAAGTAATTGCTACGAAGGTTAGACATCCTTATTTCTACTACCTGTCAATCCTTGAAGGGAGCTTGAATAATCAAGGAAGCAACAATCCTTAATGAAGGAGCAATAAATATTATATCGGCGGGGGTCTCATTGAAGATTGCCGCTATTACATCTTGACGACTTTAATATTGCCAATGCTGACTGTATCAAGCCTTCACTAAGCTCTTATGGGTCCACATAACGACTATCGCACCTGTATAGAGACTCAAGAGATATTTCATGTGAGGGAGGCAATAATCGATATTACCATAAAGCCATTCATAGTGATATCGGCTTAATTAGAAATTCAAACCACCACGTTATATTTCTGAATCGAGGCAGGTGACGAGAAATATTAAAGGACATCGACAATATCATGGGTCAAGGAGAGATTCAATCATAAGGACAATTTAAAAGAATCAACCCTATTAGAAGTCAAATCTAAAAGGCAGCAGATAATTAAGTATAATGCCATGATCAGATTCTTAACGGCAAGAAGAGATAATGGAAACAACAGCGATTGTTCCCAAAGGGGAGGAGGTCGGCGAACTCTTAAAGAAATAATAATTAGTAATTGTTAAAGCAGTGATTATGGGGAGTAGAGTAAGTAATGATTACTTAGACAAACCAAAACTCATGACCCTTCGAATGGACGCTCCAGGGACAGGTCTCTTGGATGGGACATAAAGCATATAAAAGGCAATAAGAAAGAGGAAAAACCATCATCGATCCACTCAGGAAAAGAAAAGAAGATCATCAAAGGAAGAGAGAATATGAGAGGAATATAAATGAACAATGGGAGTGGTAGTGAGATGGATAAAAAGGATACATCAGTTTCAACATCAACAGATCTGCAGATTCATTCAGGGGATATGCTATACACAGCAGATTAAGAAATTAGGAAGGGGCAGATATGAAGAAGATAAACACAGATATATATAGTTGACATATGCAAGAGTATATATAAATTTGTAAGGCAGGGAGAGGAGAAAGAAACGGCAGATTGGGAAGGAATATTTTTGGAAATAAACAGCAGACATTAGTAGGCTATAATCATGAGAGAGAGATAGAGAAACCACCTGCATTCAGTAAAATCTGGAGATTACAGCAGAGGAATATTATTAATATATATATGTACACATAGATCCATACATATAATATATATACACAAATATATCCACATAAGAACGATTATTAGGAATACTTATGAGATATATATATGTGTGTGTGTATTATACGATTATGCAATAATGATGCTTGCAGCAATTATTGAGCCTTATACGTTGTTGTGCTTCCTTAATATGAAAAGGAGTGATTGATTTACACTAACTATACCCTCTGAATATTAATGGCAGATCAAACATCAGAAAAGAAAAGACGGACTACAGGTCTGCACACCCCGGCAGTACTTAAGGCAATTACAATATATATTATTCTATCGAAACACAGGCTAAGAAAGGAAGGCATAGCAACTGATAAAGGACAAGGGAGTTCTGCAGATTGGTGGACTGATTCAATATGTAAGATTAAAATATGGACTGCATTTTGATAATCTGATTGTAGTGATAAGGGAGTTGAGGGCCTACGAGGAGGGGAAACAGCGTTGGGGTCATCCTCTAAATACACCACCCCATGGTGGAGGGTTGAGGCCTGCCACATGTGGGCCAAGAGGGGTGTACTGCTCTTGGGCTTAGAGGGAATGACTTTCCAGGACACCCTGCTATAGTTGCACCCTCAACCTCTCAATATGATTAAGCGATAACGGTTCTGATACAGGGGAACGGCGATAGGACGCCTTACTAGGCACACCACCCCATATGGATCGCAAGAGGCCACATGGGGCCAAGGGGAGTGTACTGCTCTTGGGCCTAGGCTAGAGGGATTCTTGGGCACCCTATCAAACCATAAGAATGAATTAGAAACCTGAAAGATGCTGATATATTTATGATATGATATTTGTTTCTTGTTATAGATGTTTACTAACCTATTGGCAGGTCTTAAACAGGTAGTTGTATCACTAATCTTACTTTCCTTGTTTTCTTTACATATTCAAATGAGAGCATCATACAATATTATCTTGTAAATATTTTCTAATTCTGTCTTGCAGGGACCTAATCAGGTTATAGATATTCCCTAAACCAAATTGATTATTTGAAACTGATAAATTAGGGCAGATTTAGGGGTTCTCCAAATTTGGGGACATTACAGATAGCGGCAGCCTCTTGGACCTTACATTGACCATAGAGTATTGTGTCATATACGAATTGCTGGTGAGTAATGTTGGGGAGCATATCTGCCACCTTCACCCCCACCCAATTGCCAAGGTTGGCGCAATTTTTGATGGCCCTTCCTAAAGATTCTACCATGATAACAAAGAGGAAGGGGGACATTGGATCCCCTTGTCTGAGCCCACCCATCGATTCAAAGAACCCACACGGTGAGCCATTAACTAGAATAGAGTACGTCACAATTGATATGCCCTATGGTAAACCCTTTCTTGGCATATTTTTTATCTTTAAGTCAAGGTTATAAGAGGGATGCAACCAAATCAAGCAGAGAGAGAGCATAGTCCATGGGATCACAATTATACAAAGTATTGGTAAAGAAGTGAGAAAGTATTAAAAAGAAGAGGTACTAAAGTTAATAAGTTCAAGTTTGAAAGCATAGCGGTGATTTCAAGGAGTGATATATTTTTAAAAGTTTAGCTATCCTAAATCTTTTCCAATATTGAATTCTATATTAGCATTCATCTAAAAACATTCTTCTATTTCCTTAGGATTTTATAGGTTTTATACAAAAAATTGGTGATTTGCATAAGGACAAAAGATTGATAGAAAATGTTTGGATCTTCTTTTTTATATGTTTAAGATTGCAAAACATGCTTATAGGGGAAATTTGACAGCGACACTCCATTGGAAAATATTAGCAGCTGAAATTATGCAAAATTTTGATGAATTAGAAACCATAGGTTGTGGCTTCTAAATCAAATGGTGCTCTAAGCATGATGGTGCATTCTCCTGCTAAGAAGATGTTACAATTTACCTTAAAAAATAGGTTTGCAGGCCTAGCTAAAGAAAAATTGAAGAGAGAAAATTTCATATAAGTATGAAATAGTAGGTGAATCTTTTTACTTCAAAAACTAAACAACATAAAATATAAGGAAAACATAGTTTACTACATAAATATTGTAAGTTCTAAGCGAATCAAAATAAACTAACTTAATTTCTAAGGAAAATTTGTGGAAATGGTTTTCCAAAAATTTGTTGTTTATAAAATTTCTTAGAATACCAAATGTTAGTTAAACCTATTTAAGTCCATAAAATAAAAAATAAGTATATCCCAGAAAATATCTAGAAGAGATGGCGTATGGTGTCAATGGTGGGCGAGCTAGGGCGCCCGTGCCCTAGCTTGCATCGGCTGCAGCTTACTGTTCGTGGGGGCCTTGCATGCGCGTGGGGGGGCATAGGGCGGGCTTGATTTATCCTTTTGTTTCCTTTTACTTTGTTTTTTCCAGTCGTTTGACCTGATTCTGCCTATCTTGGCTGTTGTTTGTGGCACGTGGGTGTTTGGAGGGGGCTATGTGCGGGCCTTCGTTTTGGCAGTGGGTGGTGTGCTTTCCAGCGGAGGAGGCTGTGATGTCCCTGTATTCCGCAAGGAGTTTCTTCTTTCTTTTGCCTGCTGCTGTTTGTGGTTGAGTGAGCCTGTTTTTGGGGCTATGGTACCAGGCAGACTGTGGCTTCTCTGCCCAAGTTGCAATGGCATTGCTTGAGCCCTTGGATAGGACAGTTCAAGATTCTTCTTTGGCCGGTGAAGAAGGTGGGGTACCTAATCGTTCTTCATCTGGGTTGGGATTGACATGAAATGGAGCATTTAAATTGCAGAAAGTGAATGGGTGCTTAGAGAGGGCCCAAGAACGGCCGGTTCTAGTAATCCAATTGGAGTCAGTTGCTGAAGACGTGGACTACTACAACAATCATGTCCTGATTTGTAAGTTCTTGGGGATGAGGGTTTCTCTGCTTTTTCTTGACACATGGATTCGAAAGACATGGAATCTGGAAGGAGATTTTGAAATTTTGATCGCTGCAAATAACTTTTTTATGGTGGATTTTTCATGCATTTCTGATCGGAATAGGGCTTTTGAGGGTGGTCCTTACTTCTATAATCAGGTGGGTCTTTTTATAAAGCCATAGCATGCTGGATTTAACTCTGCAGAGAAGTTACCATCTACAATCCCAGTTTGGGTTCGACTTCCTCGATTGCCACTTGAATGCTGGAGAAGTGACATACTGTAGTCGATTGCTTTGTTATTGGCAAAACCTATTGGTCCTTCTCAACAAACTTTGAGTGAGAAGGTTTTTTCTTATGCGCGGGTATGTGTTGAAATCGATTTGAGTCACCCGTTGCCTGATTAAATTGATATGACGATTGGGTCTTGCTATTAGACTCAACCGTTAGATTATGAGACGCTACCTTTCAGGTGTCGATTGTGCCATGAGAATGGTCATCTTCAGTAGGGATGCCCCCACACTTCTAGTGTTGTTGGTACAAGTAATGCCCTCTCACAGTCTAATTCAAAGATGGACAAGGGCAAGACTCCCATGCAAGGGGAGGAGGCGGATAAAGATGGATTTATTCAGGTTAAGTCCCGTAATCGTGGGCGGGGCCAAAAGAGACCCCACAAAGAGAGGCATGAAGAGGAAACTTTTAACAGATTTGAGACACTGGAGGATTTGGTTCAGGAGGAAGGATTTCAAGTGGACTTGTAGGCAACAGTTGGTTCTCTGGCTGCGGAAGTGCCTGAGGAGCAGCCCTTGGTGTTCTCTAGCTTTGTCCAGCCTGGTGCGCAGGATACTCATATGGATTCAGATTTGCCTCCTTCGACTCCTAACAAGGGGGTGTCTGGTTTGGTGATGGAGGAAACTAATGGCTCCACTGGAGAGGGTGGGGTTCTCTCTGAGGTGCGGGGTACTTCTGTTTCAGGTAAAGCTAAGTCTTCTTCCCCGGCCTTGGGTTTGCATCAAAAATCCCTTAAAAGGGGGGCTATTGAGAAACCCTCCAAGGTGGGTAGAAAGAAAGATCAAGAAAAGGACAAGTTAATTGGTGAAACTTTGGTGGAGTCGAGTTCGGTGAAGACTATTGATACACACTTCTCCCAACCCCAAAGATGATAGTGCTTTCTTGGAATGTGAGGGGTATGAATAGCATCCCTAGACAAAAGGTTGTTCATGATTTGATTCGTATGAATTCTCCTGATGTGGTCTTCCTTCAAGAAACTAAGTTATCTGTTGATAGTATGTTGAGTGTGGCTTCGAAAATTTGGGGTCAGTGTCAATGCGTTGGGGCCCTTGGTAGCTCTGGTGGGGTGGCATGTTTATGGGACCCACGGAGAGTTAGTCCTTTATGGTGGTTCTCAAGCAGGGGTTTGATTTCTTGTGTTGCTTCTCATCTTGAGTCAGGGGAGAGAGTTCTCTACACTAACATGTATGCTCCGACTGACTATCAGGATAAAGTTCGGATGTGGTGCCAGGTAAGATATGTGAGGTCTTTGGATCCTTATCTTCCTTGGATTGTGGCTAGGGACTTTAATGCAATTTCCTCAATGGAGGAAAAGGGAAGTGGTAGTGCTCGTTTGGAGCCTTCTTCGTTTCTCTTGCAGGATAACATTGCTCTTTTGAAATTGATTGATATCAAGCCTGGAAATGGGATTTTTACTTGGAATAACAGGAGAAGTGGAGATGTAGCTATTTCGGAAAGGCTAGATAGATTTCTGGTGTCCAATTTCTGAATGGGAGACAAGTGGCAGACCACCTCTGAGATTTTGGATGGACGGGGCTCTGATCATTGATCGATAAAGCTTACTGTTGAGTTGCCCAGGCGTTGTACAAAGCAGTCTTTTAAGTTCCAGCTTATGTGGCTTAGGGATGATTCTCTTCATGATTTGCTTCCTGCTTGGTGGAGTCTTGGAAAGCCGGCTTTCGGTATTGCTATGTACTCCTTCTCCAAGAGGCTTCAATATGTGAAGTATAGGATGAAGCGTCGGAATAGGCAGCACTTTGGTAATGTGTTTTATGCTAAGCAGAATGCTCAGGCACACATGGACTTGATTACTAGGCAGATTCGTGATTAGGGCCTCATAGAGGAGCTTGGATTACAGGAAGCTGCTACAGTGAAGGAGGTTGAGGAATGGGAACTAAGGGAGGAAATCTTCTGGAAACAAAAACCCCGAATTGAGTGGCTTCAGGCTAGTGACCAGAATACTTCTTTCTTTCATAATTTCGTTCAAGATAGAAGAAAAGGTAATGTTATTTCTTCTCTCCTATCACCAACTGGGGAGATTCTATCTTCTTCTGCTTTTATTTCTGCTGATTCAGTTCGTTTCTTTTCTACTTTATTATCTGAGGATTCCCTTCCTGTGGAGGTGGAAGAAGCTATGATTTTGGATTGTATCCCACCTTTGGTTACTGATGAAATGAACAAATCTCTCCTTAATCCTATTTCCTTGTCAAAGCTTGAAAATGTGGTGTTTCAAATGAAAAAGGGTAAAGCTCCAGGGCCTGATGGGCTTCCGATTGAGTTCTTCCAGGAGTTTTGGGAAGTAATTAAGATGGACTTTTGGAGGTGGATCAAAAATCCTTCAGAAGTAAACAAATGCTAAAATCCATGAATGCTACCTTTCTTCCTCTTATACCAAAGAAGGAGGGGGCTAATACTCTAGATCTTTTCAGGCCAATTGCTTTATGTAACGTAGTGTATAAGATTATTACAAAGCTAATTGCTGAGAGGCTGAAACCTTGGTTGAGCAAGATAATTTTTGAGGAGCAAGGGGGTTTTGTTGCAAGTAGGCAAATTATGGATGGTGTTATCATTGCCGCTGAGACAATTCACTCTATGGCGTGCTCTAAGGAGAAAGCTATGTTTATCAAGTTGGACATGGCTAAAGCGTATGACCATGTTAAATGGGCTTTCTTATTCAAGATTTTGGGAGCCTTTGGTTTTGCTAAAGACTACATTGATTGGGTAAGGAGTTGTGTCACCTCCTCTTCCTTTTCAGTGTTGGTTAATGGAGAGCCAACGGAGTTGTTTGGTGCATCTAGGGGGCTCAGACAAGGGGATCCTCTGTCTCCCTACTTGTTCATCTTACTTGCTGAAAGATTGGGGAGGTTTATTAGATCTCGAGTGGAGGGTGGATTGATTCAAGGTTGGAGTTGGGGAAATGATATTCCCCCTCAATCCCATCTTCAGTTTGTTGATGATACTACTCTGATGGGCATGGCCAAAGTCGAGGAGGCTACAGATGGCGTAGTATCTTGGACACCTATTTGGCTGCTTCAGGTCAATGTATCAATGAGGGGAAGTCTTTTATTTACTTCTTCAACACTCCTAAGAGCATCCAAAGGAGAATTGTTGGCATCCTTCGCTTTTAGATTGGCTCTCTCCCCTTTGTTTATCTTGGCATTCTGCTTGCTATTCGTTCGCTTCCTAATCTGTTCTGGCAAGGGATTATTGATAAGTTTCGTAATCTGGTTAGTCATTGGACTTGCAAGTGGCTCTCTTCTACGAGAAGAGTGACTCTCTTAAAATCTGTGGTGCAAGCTCTTCCTCTGTATAGATGCTTTGTTCTTTCTGCTCCTGCCAACTTTATTAAGGACTTTGAGAGGTTGTCTCGTCAGTTCCTTTGGTCTGGCAACTTTCTTCATAGGAAGTGGAGCTTGGTTAAGTGGGATGCCATTTGTAGGCCGAAGCAGGAAGGTGGGTTGGGATTACATCAGACGGATTTGAATGGGCAAGCTTTAGCAGCTAAAATGTATTGGCAGTGGTGTTCGCAGCAACATCAGTTGTGGGCTAGAATCCTTAACTCAAAATATATGGGGATGGTTGAAAGTGCTGAGGTTGCTCGCTTTAGCTTGGAGGGGAAAGGCTCTTTAATTTGGGGTACCCTAAAAAGAGGTGCAAATCTGGGCAAGTAGGGGTTGTTCTGGATTTGTAATGGTGGTCAGGATGCTCTCTTTTGGTTGGATTCTTGGGATAGTCATCCCCCCATTTTGTCTTCCCATCCTCATCTGTAGAACTTTTGTCAGCATTTTATGGATGCTAGTTGGTGCCATGTGGCAGATTTCAAAACGCCTCAAATTCTAGGCCAAGCTAGTGTGTTCAAGTGGAAGGATCTGCATGAGTGGCCTCCTGGTGGTGTGGCTGAAGATCATCAAGAGCTTGCTTTACTGTTGTCTAATCATGTTTGTAATTCTCTTCCTGGGAGGGATGTGTTAGCTTGGGGGCCAGACCTGAAAGGTAAATTTTTTGTGGCCTCAAGCTATCAAGTTTTGGATAAACAGTTGTTTGAGAGTTCAGAGGTCTCTTGGTGGAAAAAGCTTGGAATAAGTTTGTCTGGCCTAAGTGTAATTTCTTCACCTAGTTATCGGTGCAAGGGAAGTGTCTTACTTGGGAAAATCTTTGGAAGTGTGGGTTTCAAGGCCCATCTGTGTGTGTCATGTGTGTTGGGCACGAGGAATGTATTCCTCACCTCTTCTTTCAATGTTCTTTTGCGAAGGATATTTGGCACTTTTGGTGGAACCTCTGGCAGCAGCCGTGTAGGCATGGTTCTTCTCTGGAGGACTTTTGGAGGAGCCAGGGGTCTCCTCCTGTTAAGACTTATTTCCTTAGTATAGCCTGGATCATTGGTCCCAGTTTAATAATATGGCATATTTGGTTGGAGCGTAACCGTAGAATCTTTTTGGATAAGAAGTTGCTTAGTGGTCAGATTTGGATGAGAATTTTGGGGGTCCTTCAGGAGACCTTGACTGCTAAGTGCGATTTGGCTGTTCCTGTCAACCCTAATGAGTTGGGAGTGGTCAGAGCGCTGGGCCTTTTTGTTCAGGGAAAGAGAAAATTGAGACTTGGGCATCGTGGCTATGGGCGGGAGAGGGTTGGACGTGTTGGCCATTGGTGTCCTCCTGTTATGGGGGAGTTGAAAATTAATACTGATGGATCTTCTTGTGGCAATCTGAGGCATGCTGGAGTTGGTGGTATCGGTCGAGATAGTTTGGGAGTTGTGGTTTTTTCTTTTCTATTTATAAAGGTCAGCATACTTATAACCTCATGGAGGCTACTGCTATTCTTCTTGCGGTTGAGTGAGCCTATGCCCTTGGCTGGAGGCAGATTGTTTGTGAATCTGACTCCCAAGTTGTTGATATGCTAAATAGGAGGAATTTGGAGGGTGTGAATTGGCAGTTGGCGGTGGTAATCAAGCAAATTGTCTCATTGTGCACTACTTTGGAGTCTATTGTTTTTTGTCATATTCCTCGAGAGTGGAATAAGGCAGCGGATGGATTGGCTAGGTGGGCTTCTGAGCAGATGGGTACTTGGAATGTGGATAATTGGGGCAATCTTCCTGGTGATTTGGCCATAGTTCTAGAGGATTGGGTTGCAGAAGATATGAGGTGCTTCTTGGGTGTAACTTAATTCTTAGCTTTGTTGGTGCCCTTTGTGGGTTTGTTGCTCTTGCTTTGTAATGCTCTTTTGATTCAATAAAGTTTTTACCCTTGTTTAAAAAAAAATCAAAATATCTAGAAGAAAACACAATTTTGAACTTACTATTTATGTATGTAGATTTTAGCAAATATAGCAACTTTACCCCTTTTTTTTAAAAAAATTTGTCTAATGAGTTTTCAAAATCGTGCTACTTTATAGTAGTTAAGAAAAAATTGCACACAGGTCTTTTCAAGAAATATTCAAATATGTTGTCCCCATTTCTTAGAAGTACCATATGGCAGGGGAACCTTTTAAGTCCATAAACATGAGACTGTAATTTTAGGAAAGTTTTAAAGGAAAACCATAGAATTTACTGATTGAACATACAGATTTTAGTGAATCTAATTAACCTTATACATGTTTTAATGGAAAAACCGCTGAATCACTTGTATTATAAGAACTTTCCGAAGTAAAAACATCAAATACGGCTTAAATACATAAAATTCATTTATTTGAATAACTTTATCCAGATTCTAATGACAAACTTGGAAAACTTTTTTTCTAGATTTATTACGTTGTGCAAATTTCTTATGAGTGTTTGTGCTAGGTGAAATCATTTTTAATCCCCAAAAATATGTTGCAAGAAAATATAAGGAAACAAAAAAGACAATTTACTATTTAAAAATGTAGATAAATGGAATCAAACAATATTATCCATTTTTGAAAGGAAAATTTGCCGATTAGTTTTCAAAAGGTTGCACTGTATACTTTGGAATTTAATTGAAAAAGAGCCAAACTATTCAAAATAGGTCATACCTAACAGCAACTGCCGAGAAAGCGAAAGTGAATGCTCCCTAGCCAACGTTTTAGCTTCCTCTTCTAGGGTTTCAATCGGCAATGCCAAGTCGTCGTCGTCTTCTTCTCCTTCTGAAGAAATCATTTCATCACCTGAGCTGCAATTGCATTGAAATGTTGTCTTCTTATTATATTTTTCTTCTACGAGCCTTGAATTCCTTTGCTTTTGCCAAGAAATCTTCGAGGAATTAAGTAACAAATTAAGATGACATGGCAGCTTCAAATTTTTACAGAGCGGGACAATGGTGGTGAATCTCGTATGGCATGTAGTAGAGATAGAGTACAAGGAGCTTCCTGTTTCCATTGATTATACTTATTTTTTTCTTCCTCTTGCCTCTATTGCTGCAAATCTTACTCTACCGCTACAGTAAAATGTTATCCCTTCCCTTCCATAGTCTCTAAAATGTATGTGCCCTCGTGGCATATTATTGTCGATTACGTTGGAAAATCTGAAGATTAAAACGTTTGGAGCCGGTTTTAATTTTTTCTATTTTATCCACAGCCGTTTTCCCGTTCACGAGCATCAGACATTCTTGCAGAAAATTACCGTGGAAGCTCGCCGTTTCCGCTGCCTTGTTTTGGGAGGAACTTTCATAATAAATGAATGGTAGAGACAAAATAGTTTTAAATTTTTAATAATTCGCAAAATTATCCGGGAGTTAAACAATGATAAGATACTTTTTCGTAAGGAAGAAATGTCTGGAACCGGCGCATAGATATATTTAAACTCTTCAAAATTTATTTATTTGTTACATATACCTATAAATCGCTGAGTTAGGTTAGCATTTATCTATTAATTTTATCATTATATAATCCTACGGTGTAACAAATCATACTTAGTATTTATCTATTAATCTTATCACTTATATAATCTTGCATTGTTACAAATTATACTTAGTATTCATTTATTAATCTTATATATATTGTAACAAATCATACTTTATATTAATTTAAAATATTTTAATATTAAAATAGTTAAATTATATTGATATTAATATTTTTAATTTTTAAGAAGATTATAGTTTAATCAACAAATTTATATTTAAATTTTAGTCCTTTTTTTAATAACTTCCTTAATTTTTAGATGGTATGACTAATCTTATCATTCAACCTCTTCATTAAATTTATATTTATATTTTATATTTTGAAATATTTATTTTATATATAATTTCGATTTTTTGTTTACGTTCTTTCAAATTAGTATTATAAATTGACTCTTTTTTTAATTATTTTAATTAAAGAGTTAATTTTTTAATAAATAATATTTTTTAAAATAATAATTTCTACATTCTTAATACATAAAAAAAGTTCTAATATAATAATTAGGTTTTTCAATTTTACCAAAGTAAAGGTATTTTTTTATTATTTTAATTATATTTTGATATTTTTAAATTAATTAGAATTTGTGCTATTATGCTATACTATAATATTTATTTATTTTATTAGAAATTTTAATAGTCACTATTTTATATAAATAAACTCATCATTATAATAATTAGGTTTTCCAATTTTACAAAGCAAAACTTTTTATTTATTTATTTTTTTTTAAAAAAATTGCATAGCATTTGACTACTGATATAATTTAATTTTAAATGGTATTGTTTTTATATTGAAAGTAGGGGAAGGCCCCTAAACCCATGAGTTCAATAAAAAGAAAAAGCATAGATACCTCAACCCACCAAACAACTAAAAGGAGAAACACAAACATAAACAAAGAGAGTGAAAGACAAATGGGCAACAACCTAGCACAAACAAAGCACAGAAGAAAAATACAAACCACAACAAAAATTGTTAGCCTTACCATTCAACCTATAATTTATAAATTTCTAACCCCAAAAAAATTGTTGCTATAGATAGTATATATTTTTATTTTTAAATATGAATAAATTCCTTATACCTTTATTAATACATCTAAAATTGTCTCATTACAATAGTCATGTTTTCCAATTTTACCAAGCAAGACTTTTTATCTCTTAGTTTTTGTTTTCCCTACATACCATTTGACTAGCAATATAAATGCTTTAACTTAGTGTACACATTATTTTATTGAAATATATTTTATTAAAATTTTATGTTGGTTTCATTCTTAGTTTTGATATTTCCAAAAGAATAATTGTTTAAGACATCCATATAATAATTAAGTTTAAAAATTTGATCTCAACCCCTTAATTTTTTTATTATCTTATATTTAAATTATTAATATAAATAATTTTAATTTTAATAATTTCTTGAATCAATCTTTTATTATAATTTTTAATTTATTCAATCTTTAATACTTACCTTTTTTTATTAAAAAAATAAAAAATATATTATCTATCCTATATTTTTTTTCTTGTATCAATGAATTATGGTTAATGTAAGCATGCAAGATCAAAATAATAAAAATAGGGAAAAATAGAAATCTAAGTCTAAACTCTAAAAAACAAATTACCACATTTTAATTAGATTTTTATATTTTAAAACATATTTTTCAATTTTTTATAATTTTGAATAACATATTTTCTCTTAATTTTTGTCTCTCTTAAAAGGCAAAAAAAAAGGTGTTAATATAATAATTAATTTTTTTAACTTTATAAAGTAAGAAATTTTATCTCCCATGTTACCAATATAAATGATTTAACTTAGCTTATTTATTTTTATATTTTCCATTCTATTAAATTCAAATATATAAAATAATCTAATAACAAATTCAAATAAATAATATATTTTTAATTTAACAACATACTATAATATTATAATATATACACTATATAATACATATGTAACATATATAATATCTAATATATAATTTTAATATCATTATAATATTATAATATATATACAATATATATGTAAAAAAATATACCATCTAAAATATAATTTAATATATTAGAACTAAAGTTATAACAACAAATACAATCCTTAACTTAATCATTTGTTCTTCTTACACAACAGTCCCACCTCATCAATAATTTCATTTCTAACTTTTTAAAACATAACTATTTTATAACGTTTTGGCAAGAACTTCTTTGCCATGCTCTTGTTTAATATGAATTTGATTTTTAAATTGATGTATTTAAGATTAAAAATATAAAATTATTTTTTATTTATGAAGAATCATTTTATTTATTATATATGTGTTTTAATTTTAACATGGAATTATTTTACTTTTATGTTATTATAGAGCTATTTTATTTACTACATATTTTATTTATTTACTTTTGAATTGGGAAATATAAATATGTTACTAGAAATAAAATTTGATCATATAATGGTTTGTATTTTATTAAAATATTTAGATTTACATTACATATATAATTTTTTAATATTTAATTAAAACATATAATAATTTATATTAACAAGATAATTATCATCTTAAATATTTTTTCTTTTAAAAAAAGAAATTAGAGAGAAATGAAATTTGGTCATGTAATTGTTTGTATTTTATTGAAATATTTAAATTTACATTAAATTTTTAAATTTTTAATATTTAATTAAAAAAATATAGTAATTTATATTAACGGATTAATCACCAACTTAAATATATTTCTTTAAAAAAAAATTGGAGAAATGAAATTTGATCATGTAATCATTTGTATTTTATTGAAATATTTAACTTTACATTAAATTTATATTTTTAATATTTAAAAATATAATAATTTATATTAACAAGTTAATTACCAACTTTTAAATTAAAAATATTATTTTATTTAAACCAAAATTTTAAATAAATAAATAATCTTAAATTTTATTAAAAAAATATCTTTAAATTTACATTAAATATATTTATTTTATTATTAAAAATAATAATTTATAAGATTATAAAACACTTTTTTTATATATGGTAAGTTGTCACCTGTGGGGATAATGCCCAAAAAATCAATGAAAGACGTGTGATATGATGTGGTGTCATTCGCCAAATATTTTGCATCAAGCCTTCATACTGTAAATCCAAACATTTACACGTGGGATTGCAAATGTAACATTTTTTGTAGAAGCCTTGCTTAATACAAACTTCTTATTCTCTCATTTGGATTTCACTTTGACTCTACTCCTCACCTCCAATCTTTGTTATGATGCTAAGTTGACGTCTGAAGCATGTGTTGAGCCTCTCAATACAAGTGTTATCTCCCATGGAACTCTAGAATTAATGAATTTGGTTCTCGTTCATCACTTCATCTTTTCGAATAATGATTTGAAGGTACCTATATTTCAATCACATTTGCCTTTTAATATCAGCAATATGACGAGAAAAGAACAAAGGCTTTGTTATCATACAATGGAGACTCCAATTTTTCTTCAGAGCAACAAAAGCCAGCTGGCTTTGATGGGGCAGATAACCTAAAGAATGTATTGGTGGAAAATGACCATTTGACCCCAAAGGTTGTTTGTTTCATTCTAGGAAAGGAATTATTAGTTTCAAGGGAGCGGTATCGAGTTAACTCTGATATCTCGTCCTTGTTTATAGCATCATTGTTGGATCTTAGGGTTTCTAAGGAAAGGATAGCCGCCCTTATTAGAGAAATATTTGATTTGAATTTACTAGAGGGTTTGGACGAGGTTCTTGAAGCCTCCCGGTTGGGTGTAGGGATCCCACGCCGTAGGGATCTGGGCCACCATCAAGATCCAAATGTCAATTTTTTACCATTTCTACTAGACATTTCAGGAAACGAGTACTAGATGCATTGCTTTAGGGTCAAGGTTGGCTATGATTTCTTAAAGCGGCTATACCATTTTGTGCCAGTCCAAGATTTCCAATGGATTGCCCAATTTATAGAGTTTCATGAAGATTGAAGCTCCCATCGTCTAGTTTAAAGGAACCCTACCGGTCAGGTTCAAGTTTTGATACATTTCAAGATATAGCATGGTGAAACTCTAGGTTAAAATTTTAAGTATAATAGGCTAAGTTTATAGCAGCTAGTAAAAAATCTAATGCAAGGCTACAACAGAATCAAGCCCCTTTTTGTTATAAGGGCACAAGGTATAAATAACCTAGGTTTAGGATGACAACTAAGTTAAGGTTAAGTAAATCAAATACTGTGACACTCAATTGAGCTATAAACAGTCCAGTTTAAATATATACAAATATGTAATATCTAGAGACTTTTTACCAAATATAATTAAGACTCTTTATATCTTATGGATGGTTGTGTTGCATAATACTTCAATTCATCCCAAAATTTTGAAATTTTGTGTTACATGTTTCAATTTTGAGAATCCTGTGTGTTTTATGTGCATTGGACTTTCTTTACCTTATCTAATTAAGCAATTAAAGTTTGAGCCCAAGGGTGTATTCAACAGGTTGTAGTTTTGTATTGAAGTGCCACTGATGAACACTAATGTTGTAGTCTATACATTATATTTTGATTTGTGGCTTTCTTAAATTTATTGCTTCTTTGTCATGAAATTATTTGCCTAAAATTTGGGATAAATTAAACAATGAGATGGGAGCATCACTTATCATCCTGTTAAATTAGATCTATGGTTCGAAGCTCAAATGAGGTAGGAGGGACTTAGGGTTACTATGTGTTTCAGATCTGTTATGTTTTGTAGCCATAGGACCACTTCAAAGGTTAGGTTAATTAGCTAGAGTGAGTACTCAATGATTCTTAATGCTAAAAACCAAAGCCCTTAAGACCTTTGCAAGATTACTTAGCGGAGTTAATGTGAGTCTAGATAAAGGTATAAGTTTAACCCTAAAGCATCACTTGATGGAAAGGTTTGGAATGGTTTATGAGCCTTTGGCCCAAGGCACAGTTGAGGTTACATTCTACTACGAGATGGGTGTAAGGTTGGTTATAGGACTTGTTATATATGTGTAGTGTACAGAACTACACTATTTATCCTATGACATGTTGATCCTTAAGTTTTAAATCTTTTAGACCTTCCCAGTTATTTCCCGATCTTCTTCAATAATGACTTTTTTGTCCTGTTAACACCAAAATTGGCCAACAGGTTTGGAACCCAATTGGCTTCTCTATATACATGTGTTAGTGAGAATTCCTCAAATTGATCTAGTAATTCCCATATCTTTTGGACCCAAGCCTCTAATTTCTAATTGGGAGTAGCTTTTTTTCCTTATTGCTTGTGTGCATAACAACGAATCTCCTTCCACTTCTATCTTTCCAATGCCTTTATCTTTGCACAACCATAGGCCAAGATCCAGTGCCTCCATTTTTTCCTTATTATTGGTAGCAGTACCTATCTTTTTGGATAGGGCCCATTTGCATGATCCTTTATTATCTCTAATAATACGGCTTGCTCCTGTTGGACCCAGATTTCCTTTTGTTGAACCATCAAAATTAAGCTCAAATTAATCTTGTTCTAGGGATTTCCAAACTATTCCTTTTCCAATTTCCACTTTATTTGTCAACTGTCCTTTGGGCCTCTTTAGTTTTTCCAATTTATTTTGCATTTCCTCGTCCCACTATGTGAACTTGGTGTTTGATTTAATTCTAACTTTTGCATTTAATAATTCACCTAATCCTTCATTTTTTTGTATTAGTCTTTCTTCTTCCATACTTTTTTTCTTGGAAGATTCTTCTATTCCTTTCTTTCCAACACAATCATAGATGGGGCATTAATCCATATATTTTACAATAGAGTTTCTCTTCTCCCTTTGGGCCAACTACTCAACCAATATTTCAAGTCTGCTTGTCTTGCACTCAACCACTCTAGAATTCCTTGGATCGACTCCCAACATTTCTTTGCATATGTACATTCTAGGAGAAGATGATTTACTGACTCACAATCTTTACAGCATCGAATGCACCTATTTGGTCCTTATATGTCAATTTTCATTAACATGTCAATTGTCAGTTGCTCTTGTGTAGTGTTGTCCACAAGAAATCACCCGCGTTTGGTAAATTGATGGGTGTCAGCATAGTTAGCTCACTCAAGAAACATCTGATTGAATTGCATTTTGGATATGATATCCCAATCTGGCCGAGTAATCTCTTGATCTTGATCCACACCATATAATTTCATCCTCTCTTTTTTTTATGAAAATTCTTCTGCTCTCGAGTTCTTTTTTAAGGATTGCTTTTATGTCTCCTGGAATACGCATTGTGTCTATATTAATCCATTCATGTTGATTGCCAAATTTGGGGGGATCATTACTAATGTAGTCTCTTACCTTGCTCCCATATCGCTCTTGCAATATGTTTATATGTGATCCCTCAACTCATCCATCTCTTTTAAATCTTTGTAACCATTCCACGAATCCCTCCAAAAATTAGCCTATCTCCCATTGTTGACTTTCCATGTTAGGTGTTATGTGATGATCTTCTTACTATCCCATAGAAATCTCTAAATATAATATCCACCTGTTTTGTTTCACATAGTTAAAGTTCTCTTTGGGTCCTGACTGTCTAGATATTTATTTTGAAAGATTTTGCACCATAGTATTTATGGTTCTCTGTACATTATCCAAGTTAGTTTGCACCTAATGCCACATTTTTTTCCTTCATCTTCCTCAATCCAGCTCCTCCCTCCTTTTTTCATAAGTATACCTTATCCCATTGGAGTAGGGGAATTTTCTTTTCTTCCTTAGCCCATTCCCACAAGAAATTTTTCATAAAGCTTTCCAGGCTTGATTCAATCTTGTGTGTAATTTTGAAACATGATATAACATATATTGGAACTGCTAGCAATATTGATTTTATCATCAGGATTCTCCCTGCCAATGTTAGCCAATTGTTCTTCCATGTTGCTACCTTATTTTTGCATTTATATAATATATCTTCCCAATGTGTGTGAGCGTCTTTGGCCAGATATTAACGAAGCCCCCAAATGTTTCGCTAGAATTGAATTGATTGTGAACCCTAATAGCTTTGTTATCCTTTTTTGTAGTACCTTTCTTGTATTGAAGAATAAAACAGAGGAATTTTCTTTGTTTATCAATTGACCTGAGATTCTGGAGTATTCATCTAATGTAGCCTTGATTGATTTCCCTTCCTTTATATTTGCTTCACCAAAGAGTATTGTATTGTCTACACATTGTATATGTGTTATATGGTTGCACCCTTGTGCCACTTTGATCCCCTTCCATAAATCATTATCTTGTTTCACCTTGATTGATCTCCCCATAGCTTCTACCATAATTATGAATAAGAATGGGGATATGGGGTCCCCTTGCCTCAATCCATTAGTGGCAGGGAAGAAAACGTAGATGGATTTGTACACATTAATTGAATATCTAATTGTTGATATGCAATGTTGTATTAGATCTATCCATTCTTTATTGAATGCAAATCTTCGGAGTATCTCAGTTAGGAAGTCCCACTTGACTCTATCATATGCTTTGCTAATATCAAGATTAATAGTCATTCCTTGCACCTTCTCTACTATCATTGTATGCACCACTTCGTTAGCTATAATGATACTATCAATTATTTCCCTTCCTATGCAAAAACCACTTTGCTCCTCTTATATAATATCTTTTAGCATCTTTTTTAGTCTATTGGCCAATACTTTGGTGATGATTTTATATATTGTATTGCATAGGGAAATTGGTCGATACTCATTGAAGGAGCAGAAATCTTTCTTCTTTGGGATGAGGGAAATGACTGTGCTATTGATATCCTTTACAAATATTTTCTTCTTCCTAAACTCCTCTGCCACTTTCCAAACTTCCTGCCCTATGAAAGACTAGCATTTTCAGTACAAAATTACAAAGTGTTTGTCTAGACTTGGTGCCTTCCCTGGATGAAGTTGAAAATTTGCAGATCGTACTTCTTCTAATGTTATTGGCTCCTTCAACATATTATTATCCGCTTTTGACCCAATTTTTGGAATACAATCAAGCATTGCTTCATTCTTGTAATTATCAACACTTTTATCTGACGCCAAAATTTTCTCAAAGAAAGCTACTATAACCTCTTCTATTTCATCCTTTTTCCTGAGAACACCTCCATTCTCATTTTTTATCTCCTCAATTCTATTGAACACTTTCCTTGCTTTAGAGGTGGCATAAAATTATTTAGCATTAGTGTCCCCTTCCTTTGACCATGTTTCTCTAGCTTTATCTTTCCAGAAGATCTCCTCTCTTTTTAGTAGTTCCTCATGATGTTGTTTGAGATGTTTCTCTTTCAAAAAGTCTTCCTAATACATTCCATGTTTAATAACTTTATCATTTAATTCTTCTAATTATTTTTCAACTTTCTCTTTTTCTTGGAAAATGTTCTTGAAAACTAACTTGTTCCAATGCTTTAATTCTCCTTTGATGTATTGTAGCTTCTTCATGAATACATAACTTGGGGTGCCTATGATATCATATTCTTACCATCATGCTTCTATTATATGGACTAGGCTTTCCTTCCTCCACCACACATTCTCAAACTTGAACTAAGACTTTGTCGGAGGTTGGTCCCTTTTTATTTCAATCAGGATTGGGAAGTAATTAGACATTGAGATAGGTAAGATCTTGGCCTCTAGAGTTGTTGCATTCTCCAACTATTTTTTTGCTATTAAAAATTTGTCCAATCTTTCTACTATGTTTATGAACCCTAATATGTGATTAGTCCAAGTAAAGGTGCCATTGGATGATTGACAATCCATAACCCTGGTTTCTTCCACAAAATCTCTAAGTCTTGCATATTCTTGATCACTTTCCTGAGTCCTCCATTTTTCTTAGATAGGTCCATGATAGCATTGAAATAGCCTCCCATTATATAATATTGGTTGCCCTTTAGCCTGATGTTGTTACTAATAGCTTTCCATGTTTCCCTTTTATCCTCATTTTTTATTGGCCCACATACATTAAATAGAGCAAACTCTAGGTATGTGACAAAATCTATTACTTTTCACTCCATCCAATTAGCATGTGATTGAATGAGGTTAATTATGATATTAGTTCTCCTCCATAGGATTGCAAGACCTCTTGCCACTCCATTGGCTTCATGGAAAATAGCCGCCCAGTTCTTATAGTACCTCAAAAAGTTCCCAACCTCTTTCTGATTGAGTTCAGTTTCCTATATCATTACTGTTATGCCTTGCATAACCACCCCACTTTGTTGTGGAACAAAATGGGTCCCCCTTTGTCCTTTTGTAATTTTGGGCCTTTGGTTTTCTGCCTTGGGCATTTTCTTTGTCTTGTCGGATGCAGAACCGGGACCAATATCGAACTTGGATTTTCATCCAAGTTCCGGTCTTCTTCTGTTCCCAGTTCAGGTCCCGACAGTTCCTTGGTCTTGCCTTTTTGCTTTGTCAGATCCGGGTCCAGAGCTAAATCTGAACTTTGAACTCTTTCAATGTTTCTGGTTCGGGTTCCATCCCAAGTCTGACTTCGCTCTCTCTCTCTTCTTCGTTGGTCTTCTTCCATTGATTTTGTGTCCTGTGCCTTAGGTGTTTTCTTTTTGACCTTAGGCATTTTTCTTTTATTTTGGCAGACCCAGAACCAGAATGGAAACCAAACTTGGAATTCCTTCTAAGTTCTATTTTTCTATTCCTTCCCCGGTCCTAGTTCCGCCTCTTCTTTTTTTCTATCTCACGTGTCTTTTCGTTTTGTTATGGCGGACCTGGAACCAGAACTGGAACCGAACCCTGAAACTTTCAAAAGTTTTAGGTTCAGGTTCCGTTCTGATCCCGGTTCTGCATGTCCTATTCTTTTGCTTTTTGTTCTCTTTTGTTTGGTCGCGAGGTCTTCTTCTTCCTTTCCCCTTTTCTTTTTCTTTCTTTTGGTCGTCTCTATGTATGTTGTCAGAGGCGAGATCGGGATGGAATCCGAAACTGAAACTTTGAAGAAGTTTCAATCTCGGATTTAGTTTTGCCCCTACTCCCGTTGTGTTTTGCCCAGGATCAATTTTTGCTCCGATCCCGCCTGTGTGTGTTTCCATCTTTTTCCCTTCGCTTTTTGGTTTCTTTCATGGACGCGGAGCCGGAACGAGAGCTGAACTTGGAAATGTTGATTATTTCCATGGTTAGTTCGCATCCCGACTCTGGTCCCGATTTCGATTTCTTTTTGGCCCCACCCCCGCCAGTTTTGAAGGCGGGGTGTCGTTTCTGGGTCGTATTTTGTCCCGATCCCGATTCCGTCGGGATTTGTCTATTTTTGCCTCTCATCTTGGTCTTGGTCCTGATTTGGTTCTGCTTTTGCTAGTTTTAAAAGGGAAGTGTGTTCCCAGTTCGGATTTGGTTCCACCTCCGCCGGAAGTAAGTCTATTCTTGCGAAGTGTAATAAAATGAGAGAAGTATGATGGGTAAGATTGAAGGTAATATTTTTATGGTTTAAATGACTAATCAAGACCTTGTTTTGTAGGATTAAGTCATGTACATAATGATATTTCTTAGGGTCTCGCTGGAAGATGTAAGTTCGGCGTGATGTCTGGCTGAAGGAATAAATTCTTGCCAACCCAATAGGGTCTCACTGGCATATTTTGTGCCCTCGGTGTAGCATGTTGAGCTCGATGTAATGTCTTTCCGACCAAGCAAAGTCTCCCTAAAATGAAATGAGCTCTTGGAGAAAGGACACGACTTTGGTGTAATGTCTCGGCGAATGAAACTGGTCTCACCAGCATGGAATGATCTCGGCGTAATGTCTCGCCGACCCCAATAGGGTCTTGCCAAAACAGAACGAGCTCGGGGAGAATGAAGGAGCTCGATGTGATGTCCTACCGACTAGCGATGGTCTTGTCGATCATTTTTAAACCTTCAGCATAACTAATGGAGCCCGCCGTGATGTCTCACCGACCCGATGGTTTCTCACCGACATATGATCCAGTGTCAACAAATTTTGACTGCCTAGGAATCCCATGTGGGATATGTTCGCCCAATCAGATAGAACTAAAGGTGAACCCTAGATAGTTTGACCAATCGACTACGAACCAGAGGAAGGTCAACAGAATGTAATGGGTGTGGATCCACTCTATGAAGGAGCCGATGGAGCAACTCGGCGAACACTGGTGTGGGGATTTGATGAAAAGTTTGGTGTGCTTCTAGAAGACGGTCAATGCACAGAAAGATCTAAGAGTAGGAAGAAGGCCGAAGGAAGGAGGAAACCATGAGTCACAGTGCTAGCTGGAGTCGCTATTGAAAGAGAGAGATCAACATTAATGATGATATTTTAGAGCATTCAAAGCGGCTCCACTAGAGTTTGAAGATGGACACGGAGGCCAGAAGTAAATGTGGTTGTAAAAGATCTGAAGGTTTCTCCTAGCATCAATCCTTCACTAATATGGATAGCAGGGATGCGCATTTAAAGCAGAACCAACTTTATTCAAAAGATCTGAGAGCCAACCCTTTTGAAGAGACATATTTTGTAAACCCTAAAGCAGGGGACAACACATTCTTTTTGGTACACTCTATATATATGGCATTCTTGCCTCTTTATAGAGGGTTAGAAGTGAGAGAAAAGTTAGCAAAAATAGAAAAGCAATAGAGTAGACAGTTCTAGATATAGATTTAGAAGAGTAGAGATTTTCTGAAGGATAGAGGAGATAGAATTGCATCATGTTTCTTAGTAAAGGGAGCTTCTTTTGTCTTCTTAGTTAGGAGTTAGATTTAGCATAGAAAGGAATGTATCTTTCCAGTTTTCTTAGTGTGGATGGAAATAATCTACAGACATGGATTTTCTGTACACTGGTGATTGTGCCAGATTTGTAAATGTTGCTTATCTGTTTCACCGATAGTAGGAGCAACCAGATTTGAATCTACTTCATATTGTGTTCCAGAATGGTATTTATCTTGAGTTAATCATATGATTTTGAAAGATTTCAAGGAATGAAATCTTATTTTGTGTTTTGTTTAAATGGTAACTTATAATCAGTTGTTGAAATCAACACTGTGAATGAATGCAACTATGTGTTAATCACAAGTTAATTTTGTTCTTCAGTTTTAGTTAGCAATTCCTTGAGAGGTAACAAGTCCGGTTAAGTTAGATGAATTATCATTCTTTTCAGTACCAAAACCTTGATCTATCTTTTTATGTTTCTTTAAAAACCCCAGTTAAAGTAGGTTTAAATTCATGCTTGATCTCAGAACAATCCACTAGCCCAACACCAGCAAGCCCCTTGAACATTATAGTTCACATCAACCACTAAGTGAAATCAGCACAATTGAGAACCAACTACCAAGACCTTGGGAGCTAAGATATCCATGTGTTGTCTTTCTCTTTCAGGAGAAACGGAATAGCAATATTCTGTTTAAACTGTTGATGTGCCATTTTAACCATCAACAATTACTATATCTATCTTTTTCTTCTCTAGGTGACACTTGACTAAGCATCTTTTTTTAGGGGCATTTAGGCCCTTAAAATTCCATGAGGAGATCTTAATTGATGTCCAAGGGAGGTCCTAGCTCCCTTGGATATCAAAAAACATGAGATGTTTTTCAGTCCTTTTTCCACAACTTCTTCCTCCCTTTTTTGCTTGTTTAATTTTTTGCCCCTGCCTTTCGTTGCTTTACCCATTGGTTTTGTTACCATTTGACTAATACACCTAGGAGCAATAATCCCAAGCTCATCTAGCTCTAATGGATCTTCTCCTTCATCTAGTTCCTCAAAATCTGACTCCTCTTCTTCAATATTCTGTCATTCGTTAGTACCACCAAATTCTTCCCCCAAAACTCTCTTCTACTTTAGGATTTTCAAATGCCTGTGTTTTGATGTTATTTTCTTCCAGGGGATATCTTTAATCTCCACCATATCCTTGATATTTTTTTCTGATTGCTTCTCGTTATTCATATCTTCATGCTCAAACATCCCTTGTGGTGCACTTTTGATTCCTTCTTTTGTTGCTTGAATTTGAGACCTTTCCCTTATTTTTGGCTTCCATACTAGTTTGGTTGTTTGCTTCTTCTCTAGTACTTTCACTTTTAGGTTTTTGCTGCAATATTTCTCCTTGTGTCTTCTACTGCAACATTTTAGATAGAAGTTCTTGTCTTCTTTTATCTCCATTGTTTGCACCCATTTTTCACCTTCAATATTTAGCACAATTTCTTTAGGGACTTGTTTAATGGTTGCAATATGCAACCTTGCTTATAAGTAAGAATCCTCCTCAATTATATTTGCATCGATATCCATTAGGGCTCCCAACGTTCCCAATCTTTTCTAGGCACCCCTTTGATCAGTATTCCAAAGGTAAATTATGTAAGCACAACCATACTAGGTGCTCATACAAATTCAACTTATAGGGGTTGAATTTTTTATGCCATTTCTCCATGTATAGAGGATGGCCATCTAATTCCCACATCCCTCCATGCAGCACCTTATGTCTCTCTTCATCCGAAGTGAAGACTCAATAAAAAATCCTTTAGGGAAGAATTTGATTATCTACTAGGTTTTCCATGCATTTTTGACCCATGCCCTAATTTTATTCCTATCTAATTTAGGGCCAATGAATCTAGAAATGACTGCCAAATTTTCCAAAAGTTTTATGTCTTCTTCGGCTTCTTCTGATAGATCAATGACTCGAGGTTCAACAATCTCTAAGTTATTGTTGACTTGTGACCTCTAGATTGGCTTCTGAGAATCTTCATTCGTGTTATGAATTGTTGGCTATGTATTCTCCGCCCTCCTTTTTTTAGTCTTCATTGTTACAACAGAAAGTTGGCTTGTGCAATTTGATTAGAGGTAGAGTTCTCTGTATGCATAAAAGTATTCACTCTTTTGTCCTAAATCTTTTTTGAAATTCGCAATGTGAAATTATCAATTGCTTGAAATCGTAATTTGTTTGTATCTCAAATCGCATATGTTCACTTCATAGTACATTAAGATTATAAAACACTTAATATACATTATCTTGTAATTTTTGGTAGGGGATTTTTTTTGAATAAATACAAATAAATAATATTTTAAATAAATTAAAACAATTGAAATACTTAATCAAGGGAAAATAATGGTATATAGATAAATATAATTTATTTGATATAATACTAAAAATCTTTTGATTATGTATTTTTTATTTTTATATGTTAGATTATAATATTATGAGGGAGCGTGTATTTAAATTAGACGTTTTCATTTAGTTAAACAAGTAAATGATCTAATACATCAAAATTATTTAGGGGTCAAATAAAGATCAATATAACAAAAAAATTAAACTTTAATAAATGTTATAGTAAAAAACATATCATTTTCACTATTTAAATACAACTAATTAAACTAAAACCTTTGAATATTCAAACTATATATTTAAAATATATTGCAAACTAGTTTAAATAAAAAATAATTAAGACAATGCAAACATGAGAAGAAAGACAGATAGACCATGCCCACTTGAAAAGATAACTCCAATTCCCAACCATATAAAAGTGGAGTCGAGATAATTTTTTGAAGGGTCTCTTTATGATAAAAGATAGAAAAACATGATTATTGTGAATATGAAATTTCTCAAGCTCCCTTCGGGTGGTTTTGTTTTGCTAAGTACCGGCCCGCACCTCATATGTTGAATTTTTTTCCCTTAGCTGCTCATCGAGCAACTTTTTCTTAACGTTGTTTGTTGCTTCCATGTGTCCGCCAAGCGCTCCTCACAACAAAGTGCTTCCTTTGCTCTTCCACCGGCTCCCGCCATGCTTTTGCATGTCTATATCACGGGCTATTCCTAGTTGCTTCCCTTCACTCTTTTTTTCAAGCCCCTTCCACGTGCCACGTAGCTTCCACCCGCATTTACTTTGGCAGACCCCACAGTCAGTGTCGATAGAAGTAAAGGTTGCCACGCATCTTCCTGGCGCAAGCTTTCATCTAAGGGAGGGGAGAAAGAACCACGGGCTACGAATTGTCACCACACATCCCTTCGGCGGGAGTTCTATCAAAGGCAAGGATGGAGCAAGTAACAAGATGCGACCTACTATCGCGTGTTCTAACTGCCTCCACTGGGAAGCGACACTTGTCTGCACAAGATTTTTTTGGACCACCGTCATCATTTGCAGGGGATGCATCTAGCTGGGAAGCGACTACGTGCTATGGCTCGAATATTTTCTATTACAACGACCGAGGGAAATCATTGTCGTAGCCATCATTGCTCAAGATACAAAATCTTTTTTGTTACAAGCTCACCAGGCGGTGGATTGTTGGCTATATATACTACTCCTTGTTTCTGAAAACGAGTTCGGAAGATGCAAAAAAATTAGGAAAAGAAACCAAGCCTTTATTTTTATTGCTTTTAGATTATTGTATGAGACTCTCAAATTGTGCCATTGTTCGGTCTTTTTGTTTTTCTTAAGCTATTTGATAAAACATTGATATTGTGCCATTATTGCCTTGAATTGTTCATTAGAAAACTTCTATGATTTTAATACAAATTTACTAATTTAGATCATGTCTTTGACTCCTCTTTTCAGTGAATGTGTGTGAGAGTTATTTTATGTCGTTAAATGAATTGTTCAAGTCTTTAACTTTGATTTCTATTATTCTAGAACATAGAATATTGTTGATCGGGTCCTTAAATCAAATCCCAAAAGATAGATTTATCGTGCCTATATCTACTCCTTGGTGCATTGCCTTAGTTAGATCTTTATTTTTTATATCTGCTTCCTTTTCCCATTCCAAAACTCCAATTATAGAATAAGCCAACATCTTTAAAAATTGAGAGGTCACTCAGTTTAGCACAATTGGTCCTCCCATTAATTGAGTTTCCCATAAAGGGTTGTTACCTTGCCAATTTTTGGCATCAACAGTTTTCTTTTTTTTGGCACAGCCGATGGGATGGGACTACTTCAATGAATCTAAATTCAAAGAGGGTGTATGAGCCATCAGCTTGTTACTAGGTCCCAAACAATGAATAATCCTGGTTTATTAGTGTCGTCACTAGGGACAGTACAAGTCACGACCCAATTAGTGAACGTTCCACTTCCTCTGCCCCTTCCGCTAGCCATGTTGCCTGCTGCTAACATAAATTATGTGGCATGGGACGCTGAAAGTCCTCTTGTTGCACCAGTAACGCCCACCATTTGGGTTGCTATCTCAGTTTCCTCTCTAAAGGCTATACCTAAGTTCACCGGAGATGGCTCAAGAACATAGTTTGAACATCTGCAAGATGTTGCAAATGTATGTCTAGTGCACGGAGTTACAAACCAAAATGTAGTGTTAAGGTTGCTTGCGGTCTCTTTCAGAGGCGAGGAACTTGATTGGTATCACACACTACAAGCAAATACCATCGGTACCTGGGATCAACTCAGAGACCCTTTCTATGAGAGATTCTCAAATGATGGAGATAGGTCTTCACAATATCACCAACTTTTGGTCATAAAACGGGCCTCATATGAAGCCATGACTTAATTCAACGCCCAGTTCCATATAACTTGGCAGAGAATCTAGGTTGGTATCCGCCTACCGACTAAGATGGCATTCATGTTCTACCTAAAATTTATCAACCCAAATATTTTGATGATGATTCAGTCTCTTGGTGGAACCACACTACCAAACGCACATTGCAGTCAAAGCGGAGAACAATCTGATAGATGTTGTGAAGTTTCCGCCTCGGCCCACCATGCCTATATTCCCTAAAGTATCAGCTTTCGCCCAGGAAATGTCATCTACTAGTGCATCTGCGCCTCCTCAATCCATGTACACATATCTGAATGAGCCACAAAATGTTACTTTTACGTCTGAATCTTTGAAGGAAGAGATGAGCGAGTTCAAGGAAATGTTGTGAACCATCACCAACAAAATAACTATCATCAAGTGACACCAAGTCGCACCTCTGCAACCAACTTATCAAAATTATCAAGGTAGAAGGTCTTCTTACCAACAAAACTAGTTCCAAGGAGGCGCTCGCACCAATCTTTAGGTGCCAACAACTAATCAAATAGTACCAATGCCTTCTTCGTTATAGAGTGCTAACCCAAGCTTGAGCAAAGAGCTAACAGTGGGGCAAAACAATTTAGTCGACAACACCAACCCCTAGTGTTTCCCTTACAACAACTCACACATGCCCTGGAATTGCTCGCGCGAAAATCTACAACAAAAGGTGGCGGAGTAGCGCAACCAAGGTGCGACTTCAGACCACGGAGGTTATTCATATGGCTCTCTACAAATGGAAAACGTGGTGCTTACCACACAAATGCAGGGGATGTCTCTCGAGCAAGAAACTGATATTTCCCTCGATCATGCACTCTTCTCATGGATGGAAAAAGAAGAGGCAGTGTTCTCAAATGATGCTTCCACATCAAAAACACCGCAAGAGCAATCCGATTATAACACTCGCTAAAAGAGGAGATTCACAGGCGAACCAGTCGTCCCGCAAATAGTCAGTTTGCAGCCCAAAAGTGCTTCCGACTAGGCACCGATTACCTCTGTAGTGGTACAACCATGTTCGCCACGAAGGGAAATTGTTATAACAAGAGCAAAGGAGCAAAAGCCTCCAAATATGCCACCATTTTTGTGGTGGAACAATTGAAAAAATCATCCGCTAATGTGTCCCTGTGGGACATCTTAACTATTTTGAAACAAAAAACATTGCTACAGAAGGCTCTCCAAGAGGATCTAGTCATTGAGCTAGCAGAGAAATCACTCAAAGGAAAGATTGTTGATTGATCACCTCCTTCCAAAGTTCTCACGAATAACACAGAGGAAGCACCTGTTGAGGTTAAAGACAAGCCGAAACTGAAACCCTTCTTCCTAACCCTTATTGTGGGAGAAATTATTGCATAATGCCATGATTGACTCTGGTGCTAGCACTACAGTCATGCCCAAGTAGATAGCTAAAGCCCTAGGACCTAGCTATCAGCCTTTAAAGAGGGGGGTTATGCACCTTGATAATAACAAAGTCGAAATGGTAGGTGTCATTAAAGACCTCCCCTTGACTTTATTCTCCTGTCCTAGCGTCACAATTCTGCAAGACACTGTGATCATAGATGTTCCCCCTATGTTCGGTCTCTGCCTATCCTGAGAATTCACTTCAAAGATAGGAGGGTATCTTTCTCTATACTGGTCGCACTTGATCGTAAGGACCAAGCATGGAGCTAAAATGAAAATAGTGTATGAAGCTCTGCATGCAGAACATGTGGCCGATGAAGTGATGATCAACTTCGAGGCTTCTCATACTTCTTTCACCAAGGAGGAAACATATTGCACTGAGTTGTTAGAAGATGAAAAAGTGACCGGAGATCAGACCAATCAAGAAGAAGTCCTCTTGACTGAATACATAGATGTTGATCCTTTCGGCAACTACCATGCCACCGGGTTGGGGACTTATGTCATCTTCGATGAAGAACAAGAAATTCTAAAAGTCACGAAGGAACTCGAGAACAATCAAGCCTTAGAGCTATGGATGTTGCACTTTGATGGAGCAATATGCAAGGTGGGCGCAGGGGTCGGGATATGTTTGACATCCCTACACAAAGAAAAAACACTTTGATCTTTCTGCTTCCAGTTCGCTTGTTCGGACAATGAAGCTGAATATGAGGGCCTAATGCAAGGTATGAGCCACGCCGAGTAGATGGGCATTAAGCAATTAATGGTGTTTCGAGACTTCAAACTAGTGGTCAACCAAGTCCGAGGGATTTCCACAACCAAAAATATTTGCATGAGATCTTATAGACACAAAGTCTGGGACCTGATAGAAGGTTTTGAAGCTTTCAACATTCAAACTGTACCCAAAGAACAAAATGCTAATGCAAATCACATGGCCGCAATCAGATTTCAATTTGAACCTACCTTCAACCTAATGCATAAGAAATGCTTTGTACGAGTGATAGTCTAACCGACGATTCTAGATAATGATCAAAGATGGCAGGTATTTGACAATGATGAGCACATTGCCTCATTCATCGAACAGTTGGGAGAATTCGCCGACCAACTCCAACCGAAGATTGTTGAAGCCTACGACAAACAAATCATTCAACTAAGGTCTAATAACCTTCTGAAGGGACCTATCACTCTAGAAAACCTGTTCGATTATGATGATGTAAGGAATGAAAAAAGGAAGTTTGTAGCAAACAAAAGTGACTATGCAGACCTTCAGGTCAGAGATGGGAGAAAGCTCAAAGTCAGAAAAGATGTTTTGCATCATGATAAAGAAAGACTCATTAATTTCTGCGAGAAGTATCAAGGATTCGTGGCCTGGTCATATGATGGCCTTAAGGGATATGATCTTGAAATCATCCAACATACAATAGAGCTGACGAAAGTCTGCCAAAAATAGAGGCCTGTGAACCTGAAGATCAAAGCCATGATGGTGCAAGAGCTAACAAACCTAATTCAATCTCATATTGTCTTCTCAATCAAGCACAACACATGGGTATCTAACTTGGTGCTAGTTCAAAAGAAGAATGGACACATTTTCCTATGTGTTGACTTTCGAGACCTAAATAGAGCATCCCTAAAGGACCATTATCTGATGCCTTCTATAGAGACAATCTTGCAAACAATGGCAGGTTCAGAAATGTTTTCTCTACTGGATGGCTTCTTCGGTTACAATCAAATCCGAGATAAAGAAGAGGACCGACACAAGACAATGTTCACTACCAAGTGGGGAATGTTCAGATATGCAAAAATGCCTTTCAACCTTTCAAATGCGACAGCCACTTTCTAGCGGGCCATGGATATTGCCTTTAGTGAATTGATTAACAAGATTATCCTAATCTATTTGGATGATCTGACTATTTTCTCTAAACATAAGGATGATCATTTCGATCACCTTGAGATGGTTTTCAAAAAATGCCAGGAGTTCGTGGTATCCCTGAACCCAAAAAAATGTGTCTTTGAAGTGTCGCAAGGCAAGCTATTGGGACACATAGTGTCCAAAGAAGGAATTGCAATTGATCCCGAGCGAGTGAAAGCAATCAAAGAACTTCCCCTACCAGTCAACAAGAAAGGAGTCCAATCTTTCCTGGGGAAGGTAAACATTGTGAGAAAATTCATTTCAGATTTTGCAGGGATAATCATACTGATCACCCTGATGTTGAAAAAGGATCAATTATTCAAATGTACTAAAGAAACTAGAGAACCCTTCAAGAAGGTAAAGGATGTTATTTCTTTCGCTCCTGTGCTGGTCAATCAAGACCTATCGAAGGACTTCATAATGTATGTATTCAGTAGCAAATCAAGTATTGCTACTATCTTAACTCAGAAAGATGATGAAGGAAAGTGAGAACATCCGATAACATTTCACTCCCAGACCTTGAAGGAATATGAGACGAACTAAAAATTCATTGAGGCAGGCGTTCGCAATTGTTAAGGGACTCAAGAAGTTCCAACACCTAATATCCTACAATAAGGTGATTGTTTATGTCACACATTCTAGTGTGTGTGAATACATCATGCAAGGAGAAATCATCAAAAAGAAGGCTAATTGGATCACTAAGATCCTTGAATATGACATTGAGGTCAAGCCTACAAAGACCGTCCAAGGAAGAGGACTGTGCGAATGTTTGGCGTACGACGGGGAAATGACAGCCGAAGAAGAGCAACTGGAGCTGGTCCTAACAAATAAGTCTGAATCCGAAGGCTGTTGGCTGGCGGACAGAGTGAGGTTCATGCACACAAGAAAGTATCCACCCAACCTTCCTTCTCAAAAGAGAATATTCTACCGACTGCAAAACAATAGATATGTGCTCATCGAAGGGGTCCTTTTCAAAAGGAACTTCAACGACGTTCTATTACGGTGTATCACCACAGAGCAAGCAAAGTGGATTCTCAACGCTTTCCATAGTAGTCTCGTGGGTGAGCATTTCTCTACAAAGACCAAAGCCATCAAAATCATGTACGCTGGGTACTTTTGGCCTAAGTTGTTTAATGACTCCTATTCCCTGGTGAAAGCTTGCAAGGAATGTCAATTCTTCGCAGGGAGAAGGAAAAACTTTGCAATGCCTCTCAATCTGATTGTGGTTGATGATCCATTTGCGCAATGGGGCCTTGATTTCATTGAAATGATTAATCCTACCTCCAACACCGAGCACAAATGGATTTTAACGGCGATGGACTACTTCACAAGGTGGACCGAAGCCATGCCCCTGAAGAATACGACAGAGGCAGAGATAGTGGACTTCCTTGAGGAACTGGTGACAAGATTCATCCCACCTAAAACCATCATCTCTGACAATGCCAAGTCCTTCCTAGGCTCTAAGGTATGTCAATTTGCGCTTTTGCATGGCATTTTCCTAAAAACTTCATCAAACTACTACCCGTAGGGGAATGGCCTGGCCGAGTCAACGAAGAAGAATCTGATCTAACTCCTCAAAAGGATTGGGTCAGAGCACCAAAAGGAATGGCATAAAAACCTTTGGGCAGTGCTCTGGGCAGACCGCATAACCCCCAAGCAAGTCCTCAAGACTTCGCCGTATGAGCTAGTATATGGAAAAGAGGCACTATTTCCTATCTCCATGGAGATTCTAGCATTGTAATTGCTCAAATCTCTCAAGGTAGAGCAAAATGGCGCCATGGAGGTTTGGCTGGCCGAGTTGCTAGAAATGCAGGAAAAAAGGGAAAAGTCCCTGATAGCTATGTACAACCGCCAACAAGTGGTTAAATGGTAGTTTGATAAGAAAGCGTTTGACCAAGGCCTGAAGTGCGGGAACCTAGTGTTGAAATTTAATGAGAGAGCCACAAAGCCATGTCAGCATAGAAAGTTCGATAGCCTTTGGGAAGGATCATTCAAAATAATTCGATGCAAGGAGCACAATGCATATGAGTTAGAAAACATGGATCAAGAAGCGCTGGGAATTCCGGTCAACAAAATTCACCTTAAAATATTCAATTAAGCTTGCATTATCCTATCAATGTAAATATGTTAATAGTGCATTTTCTTTCTTTCCCTTTTGTTTTGTTGGCTAGTCTTTTAATTATTCTTCGGTGTGGAGAAGTAGAAATAAGTGAACCCATTATTGCAAAGGGCAGGGAGAACTAATTTGCAACTCAAAGGGATAAGAAAATCAACACCCACATGCAAAATTGAAACGAACACAAATATGTGGAAAGGAAAAGGAGAACCCACATTGCAGAATCAAAAATCAAGGAGACATAATGGTTATATAAAGTTATATCTTCATTATATATGCATATGCTTTGATATTTACATTTTCAAAATGGCTCAGGGACCACGCTTCTAGAGTATATAGCTATATTTTGCATTCTTCTTCATATATGTTGTTATAAGGCCTTTTTCAGACATATATACAAAAAACGGACTACTGAGCATTAGTTCTTGAAAAAAATAGAGAAATTTTTAGTCCATGGCATGTGCAACAGCAATGGAGGCATTGACGACAGCGTCCACAATTTCTTCATCGACAGGGGTAGCAATAGCAGCAGCTTCTAAGAGAGCAATAGCAAGCAACAGAGGGAACACCATGTTCCTAAAGTTAGTGTACTAGTCAATGTCATAAAATGGCACCACGTTGTATAGGAAAAAGAGGAAGTGACAAGCATGAGTAACCCTCTAGCGATGTTCTTCCTACGATTGGAGTCAGAAACCACTCAAGAACGGGAAGCACGGTACGACCGCGTCTTCTTCAATGAACTTACAGAGGTCGCTCGCAGTTGGAATACCTCCACCAAATGCAGCATTTGCCACCACCTCTCTGAGGCCGTCCAGGTGTTTCTTTGGAAAGATCTCTTTTACTAGGCGGAGAACAAGTGGCTCGGGATTCTAGATGTCGAGCATTGACGTGACAAAGTGAGAGCACACATCAGTGTTAACTCTGTATTTATCTTCATATTTAGGGCAATCACATCCTAGAACCCATTTCATGGCTATGATGGCCAAGGAATGCTTATTTTTGGTCATCCTCTTAATGCACCTAGTTGAAATCTCGCCCAGAAAAGTCATTTAGGATTTATGAGAGACCAACCTAACTAGGGTATTCATAGTGGAAATCTCTGCAACTATCTTAATACTAGCTTCACGCAAAAAAGCTTAAGTATAGCCTATGCAAATTCTATGCAACTACTAACACCGAATGCTAAGCCAATCACCTATTACCAATTCTGCTAAAACTTGCTAAGTGTGATTCCACTATTTCCTAAAGCGCCTATTTATAGAAATGGCCAGGATAGGCATGGTAATTTGCATACCATAAGCATGAGGTTACTCAAGTACTTCCCGCACAAATTAGTGAGGTTTTAATGGATAATTGCTTCATGGGGTATAAAAATTTTGATGCATAAACATCCTTTGAACATTAGCTTTCAGAATGAAAAGGTTTAAGATTGATTTATCAAAATCATTCAAACAGTTTGAGTGAAACTGTTGCACAATCCGTACAAAGCAACAAATAGTTTTCATTTAGAAAACAAACATTCAGGGTGTGTTAAGAGAAGCTGAATCATTCAATGCAATTTGTGTTATTGTTGTTTGTCACAAAGGAATTGCAATTCAGAAACTAGAGCATGCTGCAATTATTACTTCATTTGGATTACAAAACACATATTCTTTCAACAATTTCTTATTAGCTATTTCAAATTATGTAATTGAGAACAAAAAAAAATGGAAATTACAAGTCATTACATACTTTGAAGTAACTGATTTATTAAGAGATATGTCTCTGTAATCCCACACAAGCCGTGGGTTTGACTAAGTTGACTGAATTCAACAATAAGTACAAACTATACATATGAAGATCAACTAAAAGAAATAGAAAAGCATACAAAAGGAGGTCATGTCTGTCATTGCCTTGAGGGTTGATGTAGGGTTGACTCATTACTCTCCAGCTTGATCTTCAGTGTCTTCAACTCCTTTGCTCCTAAGTTCCAAAACCTACAGTTGATTGAGAGTTTTTTAGAAGTCAGGGTATGATATCCAATTACATGCTTATCAGCAGATATATGATTTATAGTTATTATCAAATTAAATCAACTAAGTCATTATCTCAAAGATAAATGAAAACTAACAGATCAAATCATTGAGAAGAAATCATTAATTCACTATTTTTCTAACTTGTTTGCTTCATGCGTAGATACAAGAAAAGTATTGTTATTGCTTTGTTTCATTAAATTACAACATGTGGGTTAAAATGTGGCTCCCATAAGGGTTGAGCCCATCATGTTGAATTTATCAAATAATGAGCTTAAATCAGCTTATTTAAGAGGGAAATGCAATGTCAGGATCATCATATGAACATGATCATGGAATGATAGTGAACAGGCATACATATTAAATTCACAAGCTATTCTTTCAAGGGATAGCACAGTAGTGTTAACCATGGGATCATATTATGGCAGCCACATATGCACTAATGGAATCTTATTCTGACAATGTCTACAAGCATTAAACAATCAAATGCAGCTATCAAAAGTATTCACAAATGTTTTTTAGAAAACATACATGGTTGTAGATGACCATATATAATGAAACCATTGAATAATCATTTATATATGAGGTCACTGTAGACCTATGTGCACAGTGAGACACATTGCCAACATTTTATTAGATATGGTTATATTGTCAAAACTAAAGACAATAACAGGAGGAAAACAATGATAGGCTACAACAATACATCATTTACAAAGCCTTTGTAACATGAATATAAATGCACAGTGACGGAGGACGACCATGATTACTTTTAGTCACAATGCAAAAATATATAATGTTGAATATCAAATGCAAGAAAATAGTCATTACAATCTTCATGGGGTAAAAATCAAGTGTCAGAGTACAACATAGTAGGAGAATCAAAATTGAGAATAACAATGACACCTACATTTTTACATGGTTTGTGGCAGTCATATGATGCAATCTCATAAATTCAATGATACGGGACTGTCAATAATTAAAATTGTAGACAAGAGGACAATACCATAAATGGCCATTATAGATTATCATAGCCTTCCTCGGAATAAGCTACAAAATTTGTGTATGAAACATGGAAAAATATGCAAATAAAACGAATTCCTTATGGCAAATGCTCTCGCTTCAATCTTGAATTGGAAGGTAGAAAACCCAATGGGCCAAGAATGGAAGCAAAAAAAATACCCAAAAGTTTGTAAAAGAAAACCTTAAGTCTATGTTTCAGTATACAAAGATGCAAAAAGTAAAGTGAAAAAGATGCTGAAGGATATGCATATAATGCAGCCGCGACCAAAGAAGTAACAGGTTAATGATAAATTTTTCATTGTTCTTTGTTACAAATTGAGCAATAAGCTTTTTCTTTCAGGAAAAATGCAAATTCTCAGCATTTCTAGTAGGCCATGAGACACAAAGAAGCACATAATGCATAGAAAGAAAAGTACACCCATGATTTTACACCAAATCGAGCATCTTTTATAGATAAAAAGAGGAAAAGTTGAGTTTTAAATAGACTTACCAAGGTTTACTGCTAGAATTCCCTCAAATTTTGTGGATTCTTTTACATAAAATGCCTCCAAAGGTTCAAGAAAGCTTCAAAATCTCCACGGAGGCTCCAAACACAGAGGGATTTGTCAAGGTTTTAAGACAAGAAGAAAAGAATCAGAAATCTCACGGTGGCCACGGGTAGAAGCTTTCCAAAATACCTTCAGAGAATGGTAAATGATGAATAAAATCATTATAATTTCTATGTTGCAACCTTACCTAGCTCGCCTCTACAGGAAATTGACACAGAATCCTTGAAGAAGGCTCTCAAAAACAACAAAATGAAAGGCTCCAGCTGAAATATTAGGCTTCTCATGGCGATGCCCTCAGGAAGGCAACAAAGTGAGTACCATTCGATTTAGGGTTTGAAGCCATAGAAAGGCATGATGGAAAAAGCTTTTTTGCCTAAGTTTATTAAAAACTTTTTTTACGTATGTTTAGAGTCGTGGCATCTCCTATGCCTTATGTTTTTTAAAAAGAGTCTTTTTAAATATTTCCTTCTTAGTCTTCATGCCTTTTTGGTTTTTGGCTTAGTCAAGTTTCCTTTTATTTTTGCATTTATTTTAAAATGTATAACTTTATTTGAGTGATAAATTATAAATCACTTCAAAATAAATGCTATTATTAAAATGAAAAATTAAATACCTTTGATGTATTTTTCAAATGATGGTCAAAAGGGAGTCAAATGGAGCATTAAAGCCTTGCATGGATCATGGAAATGATTGAGAAAATTGTGCCAACACATGGAGAAAAATCGGGAGTTTTTGAGCACTAAATTGTCAGTTTATCTTCAGTTAAAGGTCCAAATAGTTGGAGCTTCCATCAAGGAGAAAAATCAAGCATATAACTCTTTGATTTAGTCAGTTACAACCCCATTTTGGAGGGGTTTTCAGTTGCATATGACTCATGAGGTTGTTGAAAGATTCAAAACTCTTTATGCATTTTTGGAGGAGTTCACAATAGTTATATGCCTTATTTTGAGGGAAAGGATGGAGAACACATCATATTTTGGAGCCAAGATTCAAATTTTGAATTTTTGGAGGCTTTTCTATAAGTCTATCTTTTCTCTCATTTATTGGACTAGTTCTGAGTTTGGTGGCTACAGGAGTAGATTATTCATTCTTTACTCATTTCTTGTGAGTTCTACAGATTTGTAATGCATTTGTCTCCTATTTTTCAATAAAAGTTTATTTCCTTCTCCATTCTTCCTTATTATTTAGTGTTGATTGTGAGTTATATGATAGAATATTGTGTTATCCTTTATTTTAATCAAATTACTTCAATGTTGAATGCAAAGAATATCATGTCATAGTGCAGGTCTATGTTAGTGTTTTCATTCTCTTGCATAAAAATTTGTGAAAGCATCACTGTTTTCCTTTTTTGAGCATTAGAAAAGTCAGAGCCTATCATTAGAATTATTTTTTTAGGCATGAATAACAGAGTTGTGAGATTTTATGGTTTCATTTGTTGAGTTATATTGTGAGGTTTTTAAGCAGTTTCAAATCATTTATCACTTGGTGAATCACCTAGTTTTTTCAGTTTTCAGTTTCTGCATTGTCCTTCTTACCCTGAATTTCCCACCCAGTTGCATTTGTAGGTATGATTTGTTGTGTGCAAGGATTAATAGGAGCTAATTAATTAGCATAAGTTGGTGGCAGTCACCGGTGGTAGTTCATACGACTGAATGTTGAAGTGTTGCGCTGTAAGCGCTTCTCAAACTCCAAAAAGGAACGCAAATCTTTTCAAGTACTTATTGCATATTTGGCTTAATCATTCCATTTGGGATATTAATTTCCACGACATATGAACGCCTAAGTTTCCTTCAAATTTCTAGCTCAAGTTCCAAGAAAAGCACATTGGAGTACATCATTGCCAAAGGTCATTATAAATTCTTTTCATTTCAAAATGGCAAGTAATTCACTTCTCATGAGAAAATAACTAGTGGTACATGCCGAATTTAATGCACGTAGGTGAGATTTGTTGGCCACTCCAAGAAGGAAATAACTAAGTACCGCATGCAAAAGGATTTGCATTGTGAATTCTTTTCAGAAAAGTCTCTAGCAAAGAGAAATGGCAGAGAGTTCTCAAAGAGAGGCACAAGTAGAGGCCGAGGGACAAGAAACACAGAGCTTGTTTGATGATATGCATGTGGCATCAGCCACCTACGTCTTTGAAGACGTCTCTTATGGTTCGCCTAGTATACCAGAGAAGCCAGAATGGGTAAGCACACAGGTCCTGGACAAGCCTAAGAGTTACAGAGATCAGAGCTAAATCAAGGAGGACTGGGATAATATTTATGATCCCATCCTTGTAAAAAACCCTAATACTTTGAGGGAAGCGGCCTGTGAAAGAATGAAAAAATTCACTGACCCTGATTCATTGAACCAGAAGCTATGGTATAGTGGGCTCCCATAGTATATGGTCTCGTTTGTTCACTATTGCTTGGAACTTGTTCATCAAGCATTTCAACCCAAGCACCAACACCATCGAGGGCCGGAGGTTAAAAGTCAATATATACCCGGGAGTTATCTGGAATATGTTGTACATCCCTGACCAAAGCTCCAGACCGGAAGAGATACAACCATTCAACCCAGCGAAGGGAGAGGAAATATGGAGAGGTATGAAAAAGGCTCTGGAATTTTATAACAAAGAAACCAAAAGGCCTAAGGAGGATCATCAAAAGCCACCAAAGATTCTGGAACCACTCAATGCCTTCCCCTAGGACATGCAAGATGCCTTCTCAATGTTGGCATTTGTTTGCAGCTTGGACACCGACAAGGATGTGCACAAATTTCAATTGGGTCTAGGGTTTTAGTTTCACAAGCAACATTCCTTTTTTTGGTATGATTTTTCACAATTATTTGTTGATGAGATGCTAAAGCAAATCAGGGACTACAAAATGCAACAGAGGTTTAGGTTTCCTTCCTTCCTTGCCCATATGTTTTTGCACCAGAACCCTGATTTCTTCAAGAAGTATGTAAGGTTGTCTGTTTTTGATGAATCGGGAAAAAGAAGACTAATTTCTATATGGACTCCTCTCCTCTCCTCTACATATGACTATTATGCATTTTCAGATTATTTTTTGACAATGATTTTGCAAGATTTGAAAGGGGAGGATGATATTGACCGGTTCACCAAGGAGTAGACTTTGTATATGCAGAATTTCACTCCCAAATGTGACTGGTTTCTCAGAGTGGATTTCACATTCATCTGACTGCGTTGTTTCACTGGGGAACCATTTCGCCTTCTAGCATGTGTTACAAATCAGGTGCTAGCCCTCGAAATGTTCTGGCAAGTATCCCTTATCGACTACAAATTTTGCGGGAGGAAGGCCAAGAAGAAGGGATTCTCTGGCTGCCCGCTAAGCTTCAAAACAGTGGTCATAAACAAAAAGAAGACTCACAAGTTGTTGGAGGATAAGCTGGCTCACTTGGGGTTGGTGATGATTTGTGTTAACTGGGATTACAACCCTGAAAATGACGCGCCTAATGAATTTTTCAAGGTAACACACATCCCTCGACCTTATTGGGAAAAGAGGTGGAACCCGCTGAAAGATCTGGATGATCTACTAGTCAATTTGATCCGCATTCCTACTGAGGACAGTAGGCTGCCATGGCATAAGTTCTACTTCGCCAGGACGAAGTATGATGAAAAGAAAAAAATGGAAGCTGGCCTTTGAAACACATTATTAAGAACAAAAGGATGAAGAGAGGAATGAATCAGATATTTTTGGGTGTACCGCAAAGAAATCAAACAACTTGAGGTCCCTTATGGAAGCATGGTGTTGGATGAGGAGTTTGATAGATTATAGAATGAGGTGCACAGGGATTCTGACGCGAGCACCAATAAGGACGATGACTCCGGTGAGGAATCCAAAGAAATTGCGGGGAAAGGAAAGGAGAAAGAATCAAAAGTGTCGTCAGCCTCTGCTAAACAAAAGAGAAAGGAAATGGAGCGGCCTAGCCTGATTACTACAAATGTGCGATTGAACCTATTGAGAGCTTTGCAAACACTCACCTGGACCGTAGCGAGAAAAAAATAACTCAGCAACAACCAGAAACCATAGAGGTGGATGACTCCCTGCCCACTAAACAACAACACACATAAGAAATTACTGGAGAAAGTTTGCAAACACCCATAGCAAGCCAAGAGGCCATGGCGAGCCAGGAACTGCAATCATCCAATCAGCAAGTAACATTTTCTCCCTCTTCTCTTACTTCACAATCTCTAGTGTCCCATGTTGTCTCTGCGATGCCCATCACTACTAGTGTCGACCCTTCCTTTTCTACCTCAACTGCAATGGTCGCAGGAGGTTTCTCCCAGTACTCCCATATGAGGTCATTTATCTAGATGCCTTCATGGACCCTTACACCGTCCTCCACTACCCAATCTGTTATCGTTTATCTTTCTACAAGCATGGTCGCTATTAACACCCCTCCTGCTACAACTATATCGAGCCCAACCTAGTCTGCTCAGCAGATGGAGTTCGTCACGACTCTTCAATTGCCACAACAACCTATGAGTCCTCCCGCGGAGTCACAGACCAAGCTTTGGCATGTACCTTATTTCTCCCCACAGATTGTCGATCTCCCAAAGAGGAAAATAGCCCAAGCCACTACCCTCACATTCCCTTTCACCGTACCTCCTGGTGCACCTTTCGCAGGTGGGCTAGTTCAGTCACCAACCCAATTTATAGCATAGGGTGATGTTACAAAAGAAGCGCGGGCTCTCAGAATTTAGAAGCGAAAGGCCAAGGATAATAAGAAGTCGACGGAGCCAAAGGTGTATACTATTTACAATGAAGCTCAGAATGCGATCCATTTTGCAACCATGCATCCAACACATCATCAAACCGCAAGGGGAGATGCAGCCCGATGATTACAGCATGTTCACCATGGGACTCAATCTGAGCATAGCCTAGCCACAGGATAAAGTGGAACTCATGGAAGAAACACAGCGGGTGGTGACAACCGACTTTCTCAAGTCTGGTCGCCAACTAAAGAAGAAAGAAGAGGAGCTAAAACTTGTGAAGGATAGGGTTGAGTTCCTGCAAACAAGGGAAAATGTGATGGAAACAGAAGTTTCACGCTTATTAGAGAAAGCGCAGGCAGTAGAGGTAGAGCAGAATAGACTCCAGGAGGAACTCACAAAGTTCCAATCTGTTGACCTCTCCTTGGTCGACGTGTTGTGGAGGAACCAAGACTATCAGAACCAGTTAACTTTTGTGGAATAGGTAGTAAAACAAAAGGGTGAGAAATTTGAACATTAGTGTGCTCAATTCGAGCAACAAATGCAAGAGAGGGATGTAAACTTTGGGAACCAAAGGGCCCAATTGGAAAAGCAACTCCAAGAGGTGAAGTCTTCCCTTGAATCGAAATCAGTGAACAAGAGATGGGCTGAGGAAAAATGGTCCAAAGAATTGATGAACATCCAAGGACAACTTGCATCCGCAAACAGGAGAGTTGCAGAATTGACACAGGATATCGACTCGAAGGATGCAAAGATTTCCCTTCTAAAGAGTGTTCCCCAAACCCCTGCTGCCCAACCATACCTCATTCCAACGGCGCAACAACTATATGTTTTGTACTAGGAAAAGGTCAAGGTCTTCTGCCTGACACTACAGTCGATGCTTCAATATATGTCGGAGGTGACAAAATTGAGCAGGGAGGTCCGTGAAGCAATTGAGTAGTTCCCGTAGTTCATTGTGGAGAGGGTTCCTAAAGGAAAAAGTTTGCTAAGTTATACCTGGTCTCGGATGAGGACTTAGGAAAAGCAGGGATTAAGGATAAAAAAATTGTTGCCAAGAAGATAGAAAAATTCATCCACTACCACTCGGCTATCATTTGTGCCAACGCATGTGCAACTTCTTTGAACTAGACTATGGATAGCATGCGAGAAAATTTCTCCCAGCTAACTGAGATGGATCTGCCCTCCTTGTTTCTTATAGATGAGTCAGTCACCACGGCGGAACAAATTGTGATGAAGATTAAAGAGAAGGAGCAGGACACAACTTCTTTTCAGAGTTTTAGCCAACCTCCTACTTTAGCAGATATTGAGGGTGTCATTCATCTGGTTGCGCGACTACTCTTCCAATTTTAGTCTGGGGCTGGTCTACCTGCGGCGCTGCCTTATAAAGAAATGTTCGACCTAAGCGGAGCGCAAGAGAAGCTGCATGATATATCGAGACCATCTGAGGCCAAATAGATGCCTCTGCAGGTAGCTCTTTCCAAGCTCTGACTCTGTCGCCCTACTGATGGGGCTCTGGTCTACAAGCCCAAGGAAATTTTGGGTTCCTCATTCCGCAGGCGAAATGCCCCTAGTAGTCACCAAAAGCTATGAATATGAAATTCCTCGAGCTCCCTTCCGGTGGTTTTATTTTGCTAAGTATTGGCCTGCGCCTCATATGTTGAAAATGTTGCCCTTAACTACTCATCGAGCCAATTTTTCTTAACTCTATTTGTTGCTTCCACGTGTCCACCGAGAGCTCCTCGCAGCAAAATGCTTCCTTTGCTCTTCTACTAGCTCCCGCCATGCTTCCACGTGTCTATGTTGCGGGCTATTCCTAGCTGCTTCCCTTCACCTTTTTGTCGGGCCCTGTCCGTGTGCCACATAGCCTCCACCCGCATTTACTTTGGCGGACCCCATAATCGATGTTGATAGTATTAAAGGTTGTCATGCGTCTTCCCAGTACAAGCTTTCATCTAAGGGAGGGGATAAAGAACCACTGGCTACGAACTTCCACCATGCGTCCCTTCGGCGGGAGTTCTATCAAAGGCAAGGATGAAGCGAGTAATGGGATGCGATCTGCTACCGCATGTTCTAACTGCTCCACTGGGAAGCGACACTTGTCTGCACAAGATATTTCTGGACCACCACCATCATTCACAGGGGATGCATCTAGCTGGGAAGCAACTATGTGTTATGGCCCGAATATTTTCTATTACAACGGCCGATGGAAATCATTGCTGCAACCATGATTGCTCAAGATACAAAATATTTTCTATTACAAGCTCACCAGGTGGAGGATTGTTGGCTATATATACTGCTCCCTATTTCTGAAAAAGAGTTCAGAAGATGCAGAAAAAATAGGAAAAGACACCAGGCCTTTATTTTTATTGCTTTTAGATTATTGTATGAGACTAGTAGACTGTGCCATTGTTTGGCCTTTCTATTTTTCTTAAGCTATTTGATAAAACATTGATACTGTGTCATTATTGCCTTGAATTGTTCATTGCAGAACTTCTATGATTTTAATACAAATTTGCTTGTTTAGATCATGTCATTAACTCCTCTTTTTAGTGAATGTGTGTGAGAATTATTTTATGTCATTAAATGAATTGTTCAAGTCTTTAACTTTGATTTCTGTTATTCTGGAACATAGAAGATTGTTGATCAATCCCTTATATTGAATCCCAAAAGATAGATTTACCGTGCCTATATCTACTCCTTGGCGCATCGCCTTAGTTAGATCTTTATTTTTTATATCTGCTTCCTTTTCCCATTCCAAAACCCTAATTATAGAAGAAGCCGACTTCTTTAAAAATTTGGAGGTCGCTGAGTTTTGGGCAATTGGTTCCCCCATTAACCAAGTTTCCCATAAAGGGTTGTTACCTTGCCAATTTTTGGCATCAACAGTTATAAATGGGGTTTATTGGTTTTTCGAAGATCATATCTATCTTTCTATCTCTCCACCTTCCCCTCTCTCATTACATCCCTCTATCTATCTCTATTTCTCCCTCTCCCTCTTCCTCTCCTTTCATCTCTCCCTCTCACCCCCTCTATCTTTCCCAAGTTATATCTATCTCTCTATCTCTCCTTATCTCTATCCCTACCTCTCCCTCTCTCTCTCTATCACTCCCTCTTTCTATATCTCTCTATTTCTCTCCCTCCCTCTCCATCCTTTTATATATATATCCCTCTATCTCTCTATCTCTCTCTCACTCATACACACACACACACACACTATGTTTCTCCCTCCCTATCTTTATCTCTTTCTCTATCTCTCTCTCCCTCTCCCTCTTGATCTCCATCTCTATTTTCCTCTCTATCTCTCTCCCCTATCTCTATCTCCTTACCTTCCCCTACATCTCTCTCCCTCTCTACCCCCTTTATCTTTCCCACTATATATATCTCTCTATCTCGCCCTCTTTCTATGCCTCTCTCTCCCTCTCTCCCTATCACTCCCTTTTTGTATATTTCTCTACTTCTCTATCCTCTCTTTATTTCCCTCCCTTCCTCTCTATCTCTATCTCAATATATCTCTCTTATTCACACACATAAATACTCCCTATTTCTATCTCTATATCTCTCTCACACACACACTTGTTGCTTCAGTATCCCTATCTCTTTCTCTCTTTTTATTACTTGTCTCTATCACCTTTGTTATCTCTCAATCTTCCCCCCTCTATCTCTCTCTTTTGATATCTCCCCCCTCTCTCTATCTCTTATTCACTCCATCACTCTTGCTCTCTTTTTTTTTCTTATATATATATATCCTCCTCTCTACCTCTATAAATATCACTTCCTATATATTTCTATCTCTCCATCTCCCTCTCTCCATATTTTTTTCTCTCTCTCACCCCTTTTATCTTTCGCAAGTCATATCTATCTCTCTATCTCTAATTTTTATCCCTATCTCTCCCTCTCTCTCTCTAATTTTTATCCCTATCTCTCCCTCTCTCTCTCTCTAATTTTTATCCCTATCTCCCCCTCTCTCTCTCTCCCTATCACTCCCTCTTTATATATCTCATTATCTCTACCTCTCTCTCTCTCTTATTCACTTCATCCCTCTTGCTCTCTCTCTCTCTGAATTTCTATCCATGTCTCTCTACCTATATCTCCCTATCCCTCTCTATTGAGAAACATGAGCTTGTTGGTAATGGAGCTTGAATATCTTCCTAATTCAAAAGTTTTGTTTCAATCATGTTTGGATCCCTGCATTTTGAAACTATCACTTCTCCATTAAGACCTTTGTTGCACAAACAACATCATTTACTAGAAGGCCTACCAATTATCTCACTCCTCTCTTTATCTCTTTATATATATATATATATATATATATATATATATATATATATATATATATTTACCTCATCTCCCTATCTCCCTATCTCTCTCCCTATCTCTCTATCTCTTTCCCTATCCCTCTATATCTCTCTATATCACCGTCTATCTATATCTATGCATCCCTCCCTCTCCCTCTCCATATCTTTATGTTGAATTATATCTCCCTCTCCCCCTCTTCTTCTCTCTCTCTCCCACTCTATCTAACTCTCTCCCTCTCTCCCCCCTCTTCTTTCCCTCCTCTACCTATGTCCATCTCCCTCCTCCAACTATCTCCCTCTCCCTCTATATCTCTCTAACTCTTCCTCTTTATCTCTCCCTCTATATCTCCTTATCTTTCTCTATCTTTATCTCTCCCTCTACCCCTCTTCATCTCTCTATCTATTTCTCTCCCTCTTCCCCTCTCCTTCCATCTTCATCTCTACATCTATCTTCCTCTCCCCCTTTATCTCTAGACATGTCTCCCTCTCTCCCTCTCTCCCTATCCCTCTTCCTAAACCTCTATATCTATTTGAATCTTTATCTTTCACCATAGTTCTTCTTCCATCCCCCCCTCTATCTCTATCTCATTATCTCTCCATCTCTCTACCCATGTATCTCTCCCTCTCTCTCCCTTTCTCTATATATCACTTCCTATCTCTATCTTTATCTTTCTATCTCTCCCTCTCGCATTCTCTCCCTCTCTATATATTTATCTCTTCCATAGTTATATATCCCTCTCCTCTCTATATCCATCTCCATCTCCATCTCCATCTCTATCTTCCTCTCTATCTCTATCTCCTTACCCCGCTCTCTCTCTCTCTTGCTCTTCCCCCTCAATCTCTCTCTCTTTCTATCCTTATCTCTCCCTCTCTCTCTCCCCCTCTCTCAGGTATTGCAAACATAACATGAAACTATTGGTAATGGAGCCTGATTATTTTCCTAATTCAAAGGCCCTACCAATTGACCTCGTGTACTACACAAATGTATGGAAAAAAGACCAAAATATTGCCTAGTTGATCTTCCACACCTCTTTGGCGTACCCATTGCACACCAAGGTGTGATTGCTAGTGTGTTTGTGTGTATAAGTTATTGATGGACATTTTAATTTTTAGTTTTTGTTTTAGGCAAAGAATAATCACAATGCAAAGTTAATATACAAATTTTTTAACAAAAAATATTTTAAAAATGAATTATGGTCAATTTGATTGGTTGAGAAGTTTCACTCATTTTTTTGGTCACATCGTTAAAAAAAATGCTTGTATTTTTAAAAATAATAAAATATTGTTATTAATTTTTGATATGGCATTCTATTGCAAAACAATTCAAAAATATAATAATATTTTTTATGCGATTTTGATTCGAACTAGCAAATAGTACTGAACAATTTGAGACCATTATAAAATTTGTATGAAAATATTAATGGTTTAATTATGACAAATTGTCTTTAGTTTTAAAAAAAAAATGGCAAATGACAACAAAGCCACTCTTGTGCTTTTCCCAATAGTGGTACTTGCCAATAGGCACAAACATAAAGAAGAAGATGATGGACAAGTTCTAATGCCTTGTGATTTTGTTGACGAAGACCCAACACTTAGAGTTTCCTTGGAGTTCCTCATTTGAAAGCTTTGAAAGGTGTGGGTCGAAGGTCTAACAAGTTCTAGGGACAACGAGAACCCCCAATGGTTCTCGTTCTCACTAAAACCCCCGATGAAATGGAACAAAGTGAACTTAAAACATTATCAAAACTTCAAGAATGTTCCTATTAAAGTTGGAACCTCCGACAAGGTGATTTGGTTACTATTTGAAAGGTTTAGAGCCAATATGGAAACTATCAAGCTTTCAAAGGTGTCCCAACAATACAAGAAAAACATGAAATCTTGTATGCCTAGAAATATTTTTTAAATTTTGGAGATTTCCAACAAATAGAAGCTCATTATGGCTTACTGGCAATGCAAGGCCTAATTTTGTTCATCAAAGGAACTTGCTAGTTGCAGAGGTTGAAGCAAGGAATAGTTTTAAGGATGATGAAAGGGAGTCTCATGCAAAATGATGTTTCCATGGTTACTTTGATACCATGTATGGGCAATCAAATTCGAGGGAAAAATAGTCAGTTGCTTATGTCAATACACTAACAGGTTTGGGTAATTACTAGTCTTAGGAAAAGTATAATGTAGCATCTTCATCAAATTGTGAAGAGATAAAAGGATTCAATATGTGTATAGTAGTTCCACATAACCTAAAAAATGCCATGGTGGGTATTCAAATATGATCTTTTTGGCATTGCTAATGGCATTCCTTTCAAATAAAGAGGGCATTATTGAAAGAGATGCATGAAGAGTGCTACAATAAAAAATTGTGAGTTGCTTTAGTGAGACAAACACCAATACCAAGAGTACATGAGATAGAGGATTATGATTACAACTTCGACTCATTTGACTTTGTGTGGCCCTCCTCAAGATGTATTTAGCAGATGGAAAGCAAAGTTGAAATAGCTTTGGCTACTACGCAAGTTATGTATGACTTTGGAAGTTCATCTGTAAATATGGAGGCTTATAGAATTGTAAATCGCTTAATAGGCAGATTAATACTTATAACTATTAAAAAATCAAAAGCTAGAATTTTTTTAATGGAAAGAACATATTTATCTTTTGTAAAGTTAAGATGCAAATTTCCTTGTATGCTCCATTTCCCCTACAATATCTTTGTTTCCCTCGCATTGTGAGAATTTTTTGCTTATCAAAATATATCCCAATTAACCCAAAACTTCCACAATATCCTTACATAGCTTTGAACTCCACAAAAATCTAAAATGGTTTCAAACCTTTAAAACTCCATAATATCGAATTAACGAGATGCTTCAGTGGGACACACACCAATACCAGGAGTGCATGAGATAAAGGATTATGATTGCAACTTTGTTTCATTTCACTTTGTGTAGCCCTCTACAAGATACATTTGGCAGATGGAAAGTGAAGTTGAAACAGCTTTGGCCACTTCATGAGTTATGTATGACTTTGGAAGTTTTTCTACAAATATGGAGGCTTATGCAATGCATCACCTATTGGACCTTACCGCAAATAATAGCATTATTGATATTTCTATTGATGTAGATGTTGGCGCGAAGGATAAAATCATGCAATTGTTTCCTTTCTAGTTCTAGAGTTGATGTCTCAAGATACTTCATGTTTCCATGTCTGTGAGGGCTTTCCCAAATTGTATGAGAGAGCAAAAGCAAATTTTGTCAAGGCTAAAAAATGTGAATTAGAATCATTTTTTTTTATGTGGCAGGGGTGTCTCCACGATTCAGCCCAGCGGTCCAGCAGTCTATACCTTGGGTACTTGGGGCGAGCTGGAGCGATACTAGTCCCCTGGGGGTAGACGCCATATCCCGCATTCAGGCCCACTGGACAACCGCGAGAGCGGGGTTGAACTGGAGACCTATGGGGAGCAAAACCATGGCCCAAGCCAACTCTGTTATCCAAACGGACTAAACTAGAACCACTTTTATTCGTTCCTCTGCACAGTGGTATACATTTCGAGAGAAGCTTAAAGGCGTAGGATTTGATTTAACTCGTCAGACACTTATTTCCATAAGGCAAACACAATCAGTCTCGAAAGAAGAGAAAGAGATCAGTTTGGTGTTTGGCATGTTTGTTTTTCTATGCACTCATCTAAGAGGAACTTGAGGAAGGCTACAAATAGACTTTCTCAAGCTGGTTCAATATCAAGAATTAAACAAGATATGTTTAATGATGCAACCACAGTTCATGTTTCAAATCAAACGAGCTTTATTTTTGACTTAGAGATAAACTCATATTTAAATGTAGCTTTGGAAGAGAAGCATTCGCACACATATGTGCAATTTTTTTCACCAGTTAAACATTTTCATATTTTTGGGATAACAAGATATAGTGTCCCGCCATCTCCACCTATGTCATTTATTGATGGGGAGGATACTTTTAGTTCTCTAGAGTGCAACATTTCATTAAATTATGCTGGACCACTCTCACCTTCTCATCTGCATAGATCATGTACAGTGCACGCAGTCATTAGTTATGTCGAGGAAAAGGACAGTATCAAACCTGCATTACATTGAAAATATATTGCAGCTAATACAATCTGGAAAAAACACGACTCAGAACTATGAACAGACAACTGTAATAGAGGAGAGATAAAATGTTGGCAGCCTTCTCATTAATAGTAGTAGTGTATAGAGTCTTTCCCAAAAAAAATAAACATAAACATAACAGTATACAGCCAAAATCAGAGAATGTTTATTTACAATACATAAAAAATCCAAATATAGTTGTGTGGAATTAAGAAGAATGTGCTTCCAATAGATGTCACTATAGAGGAAACAATTGTCAAAATGGTGGCAAAGAAAAATCAATATTATTTTACAAAAGGAAAATATATGTAACAGTTCTAGCTAGAGATGACACTGCTAAATTATCAATGTATAACATATTTAAAATATAATATGATATATAATAGATAATATATAAAATAATATAATATATAATTTAATATAATTTGTTGTCTATCAGGATATATTCTGATTAATCCAAAATTTTCATAATATTCTTATGTAGCTCATAACTCCACAATAATCTAAAATGACTGGAAACTTAAAAAAAATGGCAACATTCATATTTAGTTAAAGTTCGGTGGAAGAGGTTTGGAAGAGAAATGTAAAAAGGCGAAATATAATTATAAACTTAATAAGAATATCCATGACCAGAATTCACAATATTCTTATCCCTTGGAAGTTCCATAATAGCTCAAAAAGATTTGAAAGACTAATTCTATAAGAAAAGAGGCATGTTTTGGGTTCAATGAACATAATATTTTGTATCCATTGATATAACCCGATGGACCCAAACTTCCACAATATCCATGGCTGTCCTGAGCTTCACGATATTCCCATACTATTCAAAATTCTGCTACTTCCACACCTTGCTCAATTTCCGCAATGGTTCAAAACGACTAATGTTATATATATATTAGTTATTAGGTCTTTTTATGTTGATTACATATTATTACTACTATTATTACAATACTATCAAAATCAAAATAAAATAAAATAATTTATAACTAAAAATTAAAATTTATATGTAGATATATGTATGTATATAATAAAATACAATAAAATGATTTTATACTACTTAAATTTTATAATTAAAAAAGGATTTATTAAGGTGACTTTCTCTAGAATCAAATGAATCTATGAGGATAATAATATAATTAGCATATGGAGAGATATCCTTCCAAGGCACTTATTTCATTTATATGAAAAATACACTTTTAAAAGATGTATTTTACATTATTTTTTACTAAAAATGGATATACTAGTTTATTTACTATATTAGTTTAGAATTAATTAAGAATTGTTTTTTCAAGGTGAATTGTGGACAAGGGGTCGACTCCCTTGAATATATATCAAACAAATTTAAAAAAAGTGCATCAACCCTTTAACATCATTTGGTGCTTTACTTTTGAGGAGACTCTCTTCTTCCTCTTTACTTTTGTCCATTTAAGATCTTCCTTTGACACGAGAGCAAAGTTTTGTACCATTTCTTCTTTCAAGATATAAGGATTTCAACCTATATTTGTAAGGTAAGATATTTTTTAGCAATTGATGCTACCAATATTCAAGTTTTTTCATTTATTAATGGATTAAGTTTTTGTAGGCATCAAAATTTTGGCATTCATTCAATACAAAAATAATTGAATGTTGAAGTATCACCATTTGTAAAAAATTCAAAGATGTAGAAAGTTTGACATTTGTATCATTAAATATAAAATTAAAAAACTTGAGCTTACTTGAACCTTAAAAAGGTAAAGAAGAAGAGGGGAATTAGGTGGTTTGGGTAATATCATAATAATTTGTAGATTTTTTAGTGAGAACTTAAACTTGAAATGATTAATAATAAATGATGATTGAGAAATGATGTTAATGGAAAATGCAAATTAACCCTTGTATATTTAAAATGTTAAATAGAAGAGATATTTTCATAAGTTGCCTTGTAATATTTACAATGAAAGATAATAAATTTTTTGAACAATGTTGAATGAATGAAGATATGGATAAGTGCATATCATTCACAAGTGTGTATATGTTTCCTTTGCTTTTATGTATTGTAAAATGTTATTAATCAAGTTCACATGTCAAAAAGAATTGCATAATTGTGGTAGGATCTAACAGTAGTGATGATATCAATGAATGGATATGAAACTTGATTCATTGTTCTAGGTATAATTTACTTAATAAGGAGGATACAAATTAAGTTTTTCATTAGTGAAATTTTCAATTAAATATTCACCAAAAAAGGCATAAATCGTGGAAAATATCTTATAAAACTTGTGTAAACTAATTAAAATATGGCATCATACATTTTAGTAACATCATTTAGATTAGCACATAGATGCTTAGTGTAGTGACAAGTAGTTTGGGGTTAAAATACATGTCTAAGTCCCTTCAGGGATGAAGATGAGGTCCCCCATTTGTTGTATCACCGGCTGACATGATTTAAACTCAAAGCTTGTATACTATAACCAAAATTAGAATAAATATATCCTATATAATAAACTTGCATATGATTAATTTGGCAATACTTGTAAAAAGCTTATCTAATTATTCATTATTGAAGTTAT
>VDFB02358664.1:0-23408 GCA_007258455.2 Sequoia sempervirens
TGCACTTTGGACTCTTAGAAAATTATTAGGTCAATGTAGTGAGTGATTAATATGTTTGGTTGTAAAAGAGGACCATCCTACCATAAACATACCTATTAAGTACATGTTGGGACAATCTATTTGGTCGTCTGAGTTGAAGAATGAAAGTACCACTTTGTAACTTTACCTTGCTTGTCAAAATTGTAACTTATTGTCAAATGATGGAAGTTCAGAGTCATCTTGTTGTAGTTTGTTGGAAAACACTTGGAAGTGTTGGTCATGTTTGTAATTCCTTTAAAGGCCTTGTGAATGTTTGTAGAGGAATTAACCATTGAGAATTTGAATTTTAAATACTAAAATCACTATTTTCTCAGAATTTTTTGTGTTTTGCATTATAATTTGCAGATTCAAGGCACTTTACTTTCCCATATAGGAATTTCTTGCTCTAAAAGTGGTCAGATCTGGTGGAGGATTTTTGTAACTTCAATTTGCATCCAATCTTTTAGATTTTTATTGAGTTTAAAGCATCTTGGGGGAAAATTACTGTTAACGGGTATGTGTAACTAGCTTAAGGATTTTGAAGACTTGAAAATTAAATAATTGGCCATTGCATCTATTGTATCTATTGTGGCTCAATGGAATGGCCCAATTAGATAGGAATTAGATGTTAGAAGGGTTTGGGAGAGCAGGGGAGGTCAATTGAGGTTTGGGCATGATGCCCTAAATGTGAAAAGTGTGGTTTTTAAGTGAAATTAGGAGGTTTAATGGTGTTAGTGATTGAAATATGTTGGGGTAGAAATTTATAAAGGTGTATTAAGCATATGTAGACTTATATAAATGTGTTTAAGGTGTTGTTTGAGTGAGATAAGTGTGGGAATGCATATTTTCAATAAACCCCCTTATAATCTAGGCAAAATGAGGGTTTCATGATTGACTTAGATGGTGTTTACAAGGATGATAGTTGTGGAATTTGGATGTTTATAGCCTGGTGAGAGATTTCCCAAAGGAATCTTGGAGGGGAAATAGTTTTAAAGAGGAGTTCTTTTGTAAATTTGGGCTCATTGAAGCCCTATTCAACGTAATAGTTCAATTTCAGTGGGGTTGTTCCAAAACAAGTACATTAGGTTTTGAGATATGTTAAAGAGAAGGGTAATGGGTGTCTGAAACACCTTTTGTTTTGTGGGTTTGAGTTGTTTTTGTGAAGATATTGACTCTTACTCAAGATGATTTCATACCTTTTACATGTTATTAAGCTTGAATGAACATTAAGTGACATTGTTTTTTATCAAGATGATTATATTACTTTCGAATGAAAAATGTAACATGAAATGCATTTCATTAAGTTGTATCCACTTTTCATTAATTTTAACTTCTTTTAAAATAAAAATCAGCTACACACTTCATTACACGAGTTTAAAAAACAAAATAATGTCAAATGTAAATTCATTCAACAGAGCTTGAAATTATGGGTATTCACAAAATTAGTGTTTGATAAAAATGTATTGGTAGACATTTATGAAAAATGTGGTACAATAGAAAAAGCAATGAATTTTTTGCAAAAACTCCTCAAAGAAATAGATGGGTTACCAATTGTAATTCATAACTTCTATTAAAATGTAATTTCATTAATCTATAACATACAATATCAATCATAACTTTAAACCATTCTAAGATAATTATAAATTCCATTTTGAAAATTCAAAGTGGAAAGACATGCAAACAAGGAACAAATTAGATCAAATATCAATTCTTATATATCAAATTGTAGAATAATTGTGTTTGTGTATATACAAATTTGGCATATGCCTACTCAGAACAAGTTTTGCAACAAGTTTTATAAATTGTGGCATATATTCCATCTCAAGATCCATCAATCCCTAAGTACATTTCAATCTATATCATATCTTAATCCTGTGTTGGACCATCAAAATCGAGCCTCCTCGAAGAAGTTAGTTGCTTTGAAGTTTCCTGCATAATAACATTTCAAACTACAAATTAGATTAATTATGTGAATGGTTGACAAGATAGATTAGTAAATAGAAACTTATATACTATCATTTATAAATTACAAATTTAACATCAAAATCAGTATACATGTACTATATTATATAAATAATGCGATTCTTGTTTACCTCAAATCTTTCTCTCTTTTCTGCAAGATGTTTTGAATACGATTGTCCCTTCTAGGACAATCAAGAGTTCTCGTATAAAGTAATGGTCTCACACTCATCACAATGTTGAGTCAAATAGAGGACTATAGCAGATAAAATAAAAATGATACAAATTAACATATAATTGTTGAATAATAATCATATCCACTTGTGATCTTAAATGTTTATCATATTTTAAAGTTGCAAAAAAACTATTATGCAATAAGGAAAGACACAAAAGACACCTCAAAGATTAGCCTAAGGGATTGTTAACACAAAGAAAAATAGATGAAATTGTGTTAATGCTTATACCTTCTCCATGTTGATTAATCCCTTGGTTAGACCTTGATTTTTAAGATCCTTGTGTGCTCCTTGGATGGCTAGATGCAAGATTGACAATATGACAAGATGCAAGTGCAAATGACTAAAATGGCTTGGCTAAATGAGTGAAATGCTTGTGAGTTATGTGTTCAAAATGACAGCATTTAGGTACAAACTAAGTGTTCTTTTTTTGCCTTAAAGGAGGGGGTATTTATAGAGAATTCAATGGTTGAGATTGAGCCACCAAGATCAAGATGTAGGGCTATGGTGAGTTGAGGACTCACAAGCCCTCACATCTTGACATGTGGAATGTGAGATGGCCAAGGATAAGATGATGTGGAAGTGAGGTGGAAGGGAGGTATATGATGTGTAAGAAGGACATGTACCTTGGAAGTACATTGGGGGATGAGAAGAATCTTGGATGAATAAATGTGAATTAAACGTGCTTGGAAGAATCTTATGAATAAGACAAGGTTCCAAAAAGGGAAACACTTGTCCACATGTGACTTGATGTGACAAGTCAAATGTTTTAGAGGTTGCATGGAGATAAAGTAAGCCTTGAAAGGATAAAATGTGAATTAAAAATTCACATGGGAAAGAGGGTCAATGCTGAGAAAGGCAAATAAAAAGGTTGACTAAAAAGGGGTGTTAAATGTGGCTAATGACTTTGATTAAGGTTGTGAAAATACCCAATTAGGATAATTAATAAAATATTAGAAGAAAGTGGAAAATGTAGGAGGATGTGACATTAATCTTTGATTAAGAGGATGCACATCTTAATCATGAATTAATTAAATTAATCCAGATTAGAAAGGGAATATGGAGGATGTGACAAGGAGAGAGAAAAATGAAGAATTTTAAATTGATTTTATTTAAAAGTATCAAATGACTAAATTAAATAAATTGATATATTTATTTAATTTAGAGAGGAAAAGGTGTAAGGTAAAACATATAATTGTTAAATTAAATACTTTAGGGACCTTAGGTAGACCATGAAATATTAATTAAATGAGTGATTTAATTAATATTGACCAAGAGGATGAGGTGTATGAGTTAAAGGGATGAATAAGGAGACAAATTTGACCATATGGAAATAGTCAAATTTGGATGTCTACATTTTTCCCCTCTTCAAAACATTGTTAGGATAATAGGGTTTTGAAGAAAATAAAATGTAGATGACTCTATAGAGGAAACGACCCAAAAAAAAGAGATGCGCCAGCATAGGGGAGGCCACGTGAGCTGCCGAAATAGAGGTAAGTGAAAGGGGATGCCCCAGTCTCACAAGAGAAAGCCCATAATGGAGGAATGGAGAGGAATGATAGGGTATGCCCCCTTGAGGAGGCGGATGAGGAAGGAAAAGGGGTCTCAGGTGACTTCTTGAAAGTATAACATGGTATATTTCATTGGAAAGAGCATGAAAATTTGAGAAGATTGGCATTTGAACAGAATCAATCAGATGCACAATTTGCAAATGGAGGCCCTAGGAAGTTAGGGGCCTAGGGCGCTTCCGCTCTGGCTAGGAGGCGCATCCACCCTGGCCCAGGGCAACTTCTCGAAAGTATGACATAGTATATGTAATTGGAAAGAGCACAAAAAATTGAGAAGATTGGCATTTGAACGGAGTCAATGGGCTACGGACTACAAATAGAAGCCCCGAGGAAGTTAAGGGGCCTAAGAAACCTCGCCCGACTTGAGGCGCATCTACTCTAGGGTAAAGAGAACTGCCCTACCTTGGAGCTAACTTCTCCAAACATATGTACGGTATATGTTATTGGAAAAGAAACATGAGTGAAGAAGATTGGCGTTGAGATAGGTCAATTGGGCCAGCATAGTTTGCAAATAGCAGCCCAAGAAGTTAGGGGCCTAGGGTGCTTCACGCTGACGGGACAATTTCTCAAAAGTATGACATAAGGTATATATCATTGGAAAAGAAACTAAAAATCGAGAAGATTGGCATTCAAATGAAGTCAATCAGGCTTCGTGCAAATGGCCCCATGAAGTTAAGGGGCCTAGTGCACTTCCCTACCCACCAGGGGTGCTTCCACCGACTTGGGGCAACTTCTGAGAATATGACATGGTATATGTCATTAGAAAGAAACACGGAAAAGCCGAGAAGATTGGCATTAGAATAGAGTCAATTGAATGCACAATTTGCAAATGGTAGCTCTGCAGGAAGTTGGGACACAGGCGCCACTAAGCAGGCGCTCCACCTTGGCTTGGGCGCATCCACCCGGCAGGGGGAACACCATGGCCCCAGATAGGTTCCTGCGACTAGGAGTGGCGGGGCCCGAGGGGAAGAAACTAGAGAAAAGAAAAAGATGTGAAGTATTTACAGAACCAAAATCATAGGGTGAATGCAATGCAATGGTAATGACCATAAAATGCAATCCTAATATGATTTGCCATCTTTGGAGCACTAAGTTTTGATATAGCATAAGACATGATACACCAAGGTATGATGGACCAAGGCAAATTGGTGTCAAATGCACAATAGAAAAGAAGGCTATCCCAACACCCCAAAGTGACAAAGACTTTGATCAGGCCAGGCATTGGGATAACTGCAAGCACAAAGGGATGTCCCAACATAACACAAGATCACATGGGTCTTGGTGAGATGCATATTGGGACAACAACAAATAACAACAAAAAAGATCCAAGATATGCCCCTATGTTGACCAGTCAAAGCACACGTGTCGATGGATCAAGGTGACCATGACAAAGTGACGATAGGGAGCTCAAATGATAAACAAAATCCAAAAGCCTCAAAAGATCGCAATCAATTTCAAATGTCCTTTTCCATAGATCAAGGGTATGGATGGGATTGATGAGGTTTGTTAGGAAGGATGCATCCTTTTGAGACCGATAATGGATACTAAACTAAAAGATCGATATGACGTAGGATACTCGAAACCGATTAGATCTATTGATACTAGTGGATCTCGTTTGTTAAGAACCAACTAGATAAGGGCATAGCTTGATGACATGACACAAGGGAGACCAGACACTAGACTGACACACCCTAAAGACCTAGGGGCTCATGGGCCGATCAAAGATTAGCCTTGCCTATGTGAAAGTGCATATCCCTCATAGTTCAATAAAAGGATGATGACTGACCACGATGGAGACCTCAATGGATGATAAAGACAAGATGGACAAAAGTAGAACGACTGATGATAGATGATAAAGGAGCCCCAGGGGAGGATCAATGGATCAACCTTTCCTACATGAAAGCATAGGGGGAACGTAGTTTGACAAAAGATCAAAGATAAATGATTGATAAAGGATAGAAAGATGATCACTGATAAGGGGATAAAATGATGGGACTGATATAATAAAACAAGATAGATTTGTTGGATTGGATAGAATTGATGATGGGGAGTACACGAAGCTCAGAGATGGGATAGTTCAACAAAATGAATTGGAAGGATGATATGATGGAGAGATGAATGAGGAGAAAGGAGAGGAGATTGAAAATATGTGCAAAAGAAGTAGAAGTGCTGATGAGAAGATACATGGCATTGGGTTGCATGGGGAGTAGCCTATAGCTAGATACCAATGACAAGGGATTATGAGATGGGATGAGGATAGAGATAAATGGATAGGAAGATAAGGATGGGGAGACGGAAGGGATGTTATAATGGATGGATAGGGGGATAAGCATAGGTAGGAAGATATAGATGGGGAGATGGAAGGGATGATGTGATGGATGGATAGTGGGATAAGGGTAGGTAGGAAGATAAGGATGGGGAGATAGAAGGGATTGATAAGATTGAGGAATGATGTCTCCAAGGACTTATGTCACAAAGGAAGTAGATGCCCCCACTCTAAGTATGTCATGTGTGATGAGGCGTGAGGGATGGAAGGAAGAAGGATAGTCTAATAAAGGAGTGAGATGGATATGGATAGGATGCATGGATAAGGAAGGAAGATGAAGGTTGATGGATGTGAATAAGGAGTAGTATAGTGTGCGGATAAGAGGAATGTATGCCAAGAGGTGTCCAAAGCATGTTTATATGTTTTCCCCTATTGATATCAAGATCACAAGGAGGATGGAGGGATTGGGATAAGTGGGATATGATGGTAGGATGTGGAATATAGGTAGGATGGAGGAAAAGGATGAAGCGGATGTATAGCAAGAAGTTGTGTGCGTAGCAGGAAGCATAGCAAATGGAGGGAGTGCATATCAGGAAGCTTCCCCCAAGTGTGGACAAGGACAAATGGGGATTTACACATGATTCCCTTTTTCTAGGTTTTCATCATGGTACTTATCCAAGGCACTTGTTTGCCAAGTTTTCACCATTGGACGAATTATTTCTTTTTACTTTTTTTGACTTTTGTTTTTGGATTTTTGTGGATTTTTTTGATTTTTTTGGATTTTTGACCTTTTGGATAGAATGTGGGTGGAGATGGATAAATATAGGGAGGTGGATAAGCGGATGCAAAATACATGTGATAAGGATATGGATGAAGGACTCAAGCATCCAATTCCATACGAAGTATTAAGAGCCCACGTTTGAAGCGACTATTGGATGTTGGTACAAGCTTAGTTATGACAATGGAGGAATTATGCAAGGGTAGGTGTTAAAGGGATTTGATGGGGGAGGTATGTGGAATAATGGATAGGATGTTGGAAAGTGTATGGGTGGAATGATGGAGTAAACGTATGATGGGGAGGCATGTTCAAGACCAACATTGGCACATGTGGTGATGGATGTGAAATGATAAGAGGATTAATGGATGGAGAATGCAGGGATAATGGAGGAGATGGGATAGTGAATTTTGAGACATAGTGACCCAAAACCGATTTAGGAGAGGGTGGATGAAAATGATTAGCTTTTGGATTAGCAACTTTGGATGTTGTTACAAATTTTTCATTTGAACGTGTTGCATCTTTTTTCTTTGGGATCCACATGGTTTTGATCTTTGCTTTGGTGGACCTTTGTGGGCTATGGATTTGATTTTTATTTTGGATTTTATTTTTATTTTCTTCAACATGTTGTTTAGAGGGGACATGAGAAGCTTTAGATTCATGTGGATGTTTAGATTGATACATTTTTATTTTGGCATCCAAAGTGTTTTTAATAGAAATTGGATGGGTGTAAGGAGAAGGATGGTGTGGAATGATGGTGGTAGGATCTTGAGGATTATATGTGGATGGAGGATGTGCAGGTATGTGCCTTTGTTCATCCTCACTATGGGATATGAGAGTGGGATGTTTATGATGGGTGATATGGATAGGTGATGGATGGATAAAAGGATGAATAGGACAAGATGGAGGAGGTGATTTTGGGATAGAAGGGCCCAAAATGGACTTAGGACTTGGAGAAGACATGGACGGGGTAGATGGAGGATGGGAGATGGTGGATGGAGGAATGTAAGGACCCAAGATGGATGGAGTAGATGAAGGATGGGAGATGGTTGATGGAGGGATTTAAGGACCCAAAATGGATGGATCAGATGAGAAGGAGGAATATATGGATATGGTTGTTTGGTGTCACGATGGAGAAAGGAGGATGGCTTTCGTTGAGGACATATAGAGGTTGTACCAATATCTTTAGATTGTGAGTTTTGAGAAATAGGTCCAAGACTTGGCATGTAGAGTTTTTCTTTCACCTAGATGGGCTCTAAAATACCTTGCTCATGAAGGCCTAAACCTTTTCCTTGATAGTTCATGTTCTTGAGCATTTGATCCATGATAGGTTTTTTGTTATTCTAGAAGAATGATGTGAGTCCATTATTAGGTGGGGGAGGATGGGTGGTGTATATGTTGTGTTTTTCTTCTACAAGGAGACCACCATGGAAGAATGTGAGAGTACCAAGGGGATATACAAGTGGTGAAGGGATAGTAGGTTTAGGTGACGATGGAGGATCATGAGATGGATATGAGGGGATAGCAGTATCTTGATCAGGACAAGGGAGTGGTAAGGGATCAAGAGAGGGATTAGGTGACATGATAGGATCTAGATTTGTGGTAGCGGGTGATAAGGGCTCATGCGATGGAGAAGGAGATAAGGGCTCATGAGAGAGAATGGGATCATGGGATGAAACAGATGGGAGATTATGATCTTGAGATGGGCTAGATGGGTCGATAGGATCTTGATGTGAAAAAGGGGATATGCTAGCATGCTTTGGATCAGGCTCTTGGAATGATTCATCTTGTGTGGGTGGTATGATAATGGTGTCTTGAAGGGACTCTTCAAGTGGGGGAGATGGAGGGATGGAGGATTCATGAAGTTCAAGGGAAGGGATATCGGTGATACCAGGAATGGAAGGAATGGATGGGACTTGTGTGTCATTACTAGGAATGGGAAGAGTGGATTGGATTTGCGGATTTGCGATGGCTTTGGAGGATCTAGGTGTAGGAGGAGTGGATCGGATTTGGTTATCGTCGATGGCCTTGGTAGATCTCAAAGTAGGAGATGGGGGCTCAATGGATTTAGAGGATTTGATGGTTTTGATGGTTTGAGTGGTGCTAGGGGTGGTAGCATCAATGATAGGTGGGGGATGGAGAGGGGTCTCATCACTAGTGACCTTGGATGGTGGATTGGGATGGCATGGTCCCACGACTTCAAGTGGTGGAACTAGGGGTGTCTTCTTTGTCATTAGTCCTTGGAGAACTTCTAGAGTGAGAAACTTGCATACTCTAGGTGTAGATGGTGAGGTAGGAGTGGATGAAGGATTGGGGATTGGTGGAGGATTGGGATTAGATGAGGGAATGGGATTGGATGTAGGACAGGGAGTAGATGGAGGATTAGGATTGGATGGAGGGTTAAGGTAGGGATATGGGGATGGTGTGTTTTGATAGAAGGACATGGATTGTGGATTGGTGTTGGGGGACATAGATGAGGAATTAAGATAGGGACATTGGGATGGTGGATTAGGATAGGAGGATGTGGATGGTGCGGATGTAGGGTAAGGATAAGAAAATTTGGATGTTGGATTAGGATAAGAAAATATGGATGTTGGATTAGGATGGGTAGACTGATAAGAAGGATTAGAATAGGTAGATTGGTATGGAATATTAGGATAGTGAGCATATGTGGGTGAAGGATTGGGGTATGCAAGTGTGGACGAGGGATTATAATAGGGATTTTGGAATAATAGATTGGGATAAGAAGACATGGATGTTGGATAAGAAGATGATGTAGAGGGAGGATATGATGGATGTCCCTTGTCAAAGGTAGCATAAGGAGCATTATTAGGTGTAGATGTAACAAGATAGCTTGGAGAGGGGATTGGATTTTGGAAAGCGGTTGGGAAAAGTTTACTAGCAATGATAGTATCAAGGGGATCCACGTCATATTCCTCATGATCGATAAGGCTTTCATTATCGTCATCAATGTAATTAGGGTTTCCCTTTATTACTATTTTTGGTTGAATTGGTGAAGGATTCGTGATGTTGGATTAGATTGATGTGGATTAGAAAGATGATGAAAAGATAAAAGAATGGATTAGAAGAAGATTGAAGGAGGGATCTTGGATGCAGATGGATTAAAGCTCAAATTTGGATTTAGGTTAAGCTCAAATCGGGATTGGATTAAAGCTCAAATTAGGATGATTAGATGATGTGATGGGATTGATTGTGATGATTGGAGTTGATTATCAAAAGATGATTACGACACTGAATCTACCTCGAGATGGAAGAAAATTGATTAGGTTGGAGGTGATTGGATTAGATTGGATAAGATCAATCAATGAGATGATTGAATAATGGATCAGATAGGATGATGGAAGGGATTCTAAACCAAGTTCATAGATTACCCTAGGTGACTTGGGATACTGATCGATTGGATTAAAATATGAATGGATGATTGCGGCACTGAATCCACCTTGAGGTTGAAAGTGGATTGATTGGGCCAATGATGATAATTAACTTAGGATGGATGACAATCCTAAGCAGATGTTGATGATGAAGATCAATTCAGACACTCAGGTCAATTTAGACACTCAGGTCAATTCAAATAATAACCTGAAACAAAGTTCAATGGATTTGGATGGGGAAACGATAAGGGATGTGTAACCTAGAGATGTTTGAGGATGATGTATCGATACGATTTAGAAGATGAAAAAATGAGCTTAGAAGAATGTGGATGGACCAAAGCTCAAATTGGGATTAGATTAAAGCTTAGATTAGGATTGGATTGAAGAAGGATATGATAGGATTGGTTCCACTTTGGTCATATTTGGGAACTAGATTTGTTTATTGTCACATTTGCCAATTTTTTGCTACAAAGAATTGGGTGTCCCATGCAGGGCAGATGCGCCCTCCTGGAGAATGAATTTTCCCTTACCAGGGAAAATTTGCCCCACTGTAGGGAAAATTTTCCCCACTACAGGGAAAATTTTCCCCACTGCTTTTGGACTTTCTGAGTGGGTAAATAGGTTGTTAAAACGAAGAGGTAGGTGATTGGAACGGGATGTTAGATAATCGGATTGAGGAAATAGATGATTGGATTGGGAAAATGAATGATAGGAGTGGATGAAAAAGCACTCAAAATTGGTAAATGATTGTTTGGAATGGATGAACAATTCTCAGGTCGCAGAGATGAAAGCTCGAAACAAGCAAATGATTGATTAGAAAGGATGAACAACTCTCAGAATGAGGAGATGGATGCTTAGAATGGATGAAAGATTACTCAAAATGAGTAAACAAAGGATTGAAAGGGTTGAAAGACTACTTGGTCAAACAGATTTTTGGAATGGCTAAACAAAGGTTTGGAATGGCTAAACGGAGGTTTAGAATGGCTAAACGGAGGTTTGGAATGACAAAACAGAGGTTTAGAATGATTAAACAAAGGTTTGGAATGATTAAACGAAGATTTGGAGGCTAAACAGAGGTTTAGAATGATTAAACAGAGGTTTGGAATGATTAAACGATGGTTTAGAGACTAAACAAAGTTAAACAGGGTGATTTTGACTGTTCAGGAGGGAAAATTTGCCCCACTGTAGTAAACATGAGGGAAAATTCACCCCACTATAGCAAACAAAAGAGAAAATTCACCCCACTGCAGTGAATAGGGACTTGGTTTAGATGGAAATGACTATGGAAAGGACTTAAAATCATAACAATAAGGCCAACTTGTAAAAATTTTTACTAGTTTCTCACAAGAAAGCACTTTCAAACAATCACAATCCTACAATTAGTATTAAGGGTATGGCCAATAAAGGTCTTAATCTAGGATGCACAAGTTTTCTAGGGATTCCTCGATATACTCTCGATACATAAGGCACAACCATGAACACTATCCTGTCACAAGCGTGAGTCAAGAACCATAGCGAGATACTTAAGGGATCAGACCAACTCTTCACGTCTCTCTAGGTATCACCCTAGCTTCGATGCTCTGCTAATTATGACATGACTAGATTGAGGTACAACTTTCGTGCTCCCCTCTTTATATACCCCGCCGGTATGCGTGGTTGGAATCATCCCTTAGGGTGATGAAATCCCCAAGCAGGTCCCACTAGAAAGAAAACACTAATCATTTCCAACTACTCTCCAGACTCACACAAAGTGCAAGGGAAAAGTGAAAACAAACTAATGCCCCCTTTGTGTAACACAAAAAGACAGACACATCAAACAATGGATATTACCTCCCCTAATTAAACTATGTTCCTAGATTAACGAGAGACAACAAGGATAGCTTTGGAATATATATAAGCAGAGAGAAAGGTCCTGCAAGAAAATGTTAATTGTTTTATCCTTATTTATTCACCAATTATACAAGAATATGTTGTAAAATGTTAGCAAAAACACTAATATCCTTGTAACAAATAATGTTAGGGGGTTAGAATTGGAAAACAACAAAAAACTAGAGCAAAAACTAAGCTAAAATGGTCATTTTACCTCCCAAAATGTGTTGTTTTGGAAGTATCTGCCCTCTGCGTGCTGGGAGAAAAATTTTCCCCCCGCTACTTGATAACCCGAGGAGAAGAATTTGCCCCCTAACACGATAACCGAGGAGGAAAATTTGCCCCTTCTACTTGCGGTAACCCGGGGAGGAAAATTTGCCCCTCTGCCCCGGTGACGAGGAGAACATAGTAAGCCCCTTTGTATAGAATTTGTTAGAAGCGTAATATAGAAAGAGGGTGTATCATTACGATGCAGCAATTTTTTAGAAACAAAAATATGGAAGAAGAGCGTATCTACCTTGCTGCCCAGCAAATTTGTTAGAAACAGGATATGGAATAGGGCGTAGTTTCCCTTTTGTAGTCCAACAGAGGGTGTAATTGCCTTTCTGCAATGAACAGGAGGGTGCAGTTGAACTTCTGCACCAACAAGAGGGCGCAGTTGAACTTCTGCAGTAGCAGGAGGGTGTAGTTGAACTTCTACAGTAGCAAGAGGGTGCAGTTGAACTTCTGCAGCAGCAGGAGGGCATAGTTGAACCTGGCGACGAGGCGTGGTTGAACTTTGCGATGAACCAAAGGGTCAGCCAGTCACCTTTCTGCGTTGAAGTATCAAGCAAAATTCAAACGGGCATAGTCACCCATGCGGTAAATGTTAGAAAAAAAAGTTTATCCCGAGGGGTGTAGTCACCCTTCTGATGAAAGCAGAGGGCATAATCGCAACTGCGCAATGAGCGAGGGTAATTAAGCCTACGTCGACTAGGGTAATTAAGCCCCTGCCTTAGTGAACCAAAGAGCGTGGTAAGCCCCTCACGCAATTTATGGGGAGGTGTAGTCACCCTCTGATGACGGGGAGGGCTTAGTCACCCCTCTGTGAAGCTGATAGTTTCCCCTACCGCAGCGTATAAGAAGCGTAGTCACTTGCTTTGTAGTGGCGAGGTGTAGTCATCCTGCGTACGCCCGAGGGCATAGTGAATCCTCTATGACCTATTCTTACAAACAATCTCAACAACAACAAACATAAAAAAGAGGAAGCCGCTTATGGGTCCCACTAGGCATGCCAGAAATGTGATCCTAAATGTTTATCCTATTTTAAAGATGTAAAACAACTATTATGCAATAAGGAAAAACACAAAGGGACACCTCAAGATTAGCCCAAAGAATGATAAAGCAAATAAATAAGCTAAAATGAAGATTATAAGATGATTATACCTTCTTTGCTGCTGAAATCCCTTGGTTGGCCCTTGATTTTTAAGATCCTTGTGTGTTCCTTGGATGGCTAGATGCAAGATTGACAATATGACTAGATGCAAGTGCAAATGACTAAAATGGCTTGGCTAAATGAGTGAAATGCTTGTGAGTTAAGTGTTTAAAATGATAGCATTTAAGTACAAAATAACTAAGTGTTCTTTTTTTGCCTTAGAGGAGGGGGTATTTATAGAGGAATTTGAATTCTCTAGAGAATTCAATGGTTGAGATTGAGCCACCAAGATCAAGATGTAGGGCTATGGTGAGTTGATGACTCACAAGCCCTCACATTTTGACATGTGGAATGTGAGATGGCCAAGGATAAGATGTGGAAGTGAGGTGGAAGGGAGGTACATGATGTGTAAGAAGGACATGTACCTTGGAAGTACATTGGGGGATGAGAAGAATCTTGGGTGAATAAATGTGAATTAAAAATTCACATGCTTTGAAGAATCTCATGGATAAGACAAGGTTCCAAAAAGGGAAGCACTTGTCCACATGTGACTTGATGTGACAAGTCAAATGTTCTAGAAGTTGCATGGGGATAAGATAAGTCTTGAAAGGATAAAATGTGAATTAAAAATTCACATAGGGAGGAGAGAGACCTAGGATGAATAAATATGAATTAAAAATTTACATGGGAAAGAGGGTCAATGGTAAGAAAGGCAAATAAAAAGGTTGACTAAAAAGGAGTGCTAAATGTGGCTAATGACTTTGATTAAGGTTGTGCAAATACCTGATTAGGATAATTAATAAAATATTAGAAGCAAGTGGAAAATGTAAGAGGATGTGACATTAATCCCTAATTAAGAGGATGCACATCTTAATCATGAATTAATTAAATTAATCTAGATTAGAAAGGGATTATGAAGGATGTGACAAGGAGAGAGAAAAATGAAGAATTTTAAATTGATTTTATTTAAAAAGATCAAATGACTAAATTAAATAAATTGATATATTTATTTAATTTAGAGAGGAAAAGGTGTAAGGTAAAACATTTATTTGTTAAATTAAATACTTTAGGGACCTTAGTCAGACCATGAAATATTAATTAAATGAGTGATTTAATTAATGTTGACCAAGAGGATGAGGTGTATGAGTTAAAAGGATGAATAAGGATATGAATTTGACCATATGGAAGTGGTCAAATTTGGATTTCTACACTACTAATCACATATCTACTCCTATCTAAACGTAAATGATCTGGAATATAAAATAAACACAGTTGGTGTGATGCTGACACTAGATGGGCTCATAGTGGATGGATCAGCTAAGATGGTTTCCTATATAAAAAAAAATGACAAGAATGTAAATGCACATGCACATATAATTATAATGTCGAGAATTAAAAAAATATATACCTATTGTGCAACTTCATCCAATGGGTCAGACCTAGTCAACAAGGCTGTATAAGAACCAAGTTGCTACATAAAAAGACAAGATTACATCAAACTATCAATATATTTAGTACATGTATTTAAACATAATAAATTTCAAAGATTAACATCTAAAATAACAACCTAAATAATTTACTAAAAACTGATTCTCTAGCACAAATGAAATGGCAGTATGCATAGCCTCCTGCACTTCCGACATCTACTCCTCTATCAACAACTATTAAAAATTCCAACACATAAACATATATTACTACAAATATCTCTCATAAAATATGAAAGAATTTACATAAAACACACAATGAAATTACTTTAAGTCTTATTGGTCCTCCTATATCATCCCTGGTAGTCAATGTCTCTCCTGCAAATACTCCACTCCATGCTCTATCAACTCCTACATCTGACATATCATGAATATCATAGTCGAATGTGTCTATGGGGGCCTTAGTGGATTGTTAGAGAGGTCCCTAACATAAATTGTTGCATGCCATGCAATGATGAGGCACACAAGTATGCCTCAAAGAGGATGGTGTACCAGTGGGAGCTGATGTAGTAGTTGCACCACCAACATGTTGGGATACACTGTCAAATGGTTGCGCAACATGGTGGCTCTACATGACCAAATGATCACTCAATGAATGTAACACATAAATGCTCTGAGTCCCTACATCTATAGTAATCTCAGGGTAAGGTAGTGGAGTTGGGGCAGTAATAGGAGAAGGAGGACGAACTAAGGTGACTTGGCATGCTCTAGGTCTATCCTATGGCATCCCTCTACCAACACCTTGGAAATCTCACATGTCAAAGTAATTGACATGTTTCCCTAGCACAAACTTAGCATATAATTTTTAGAGAAAATACTGAGGGACGTCAATATTGTTGTTGGGCAGTTTATCAAAAAGAATCCACCACTGTCTCCAAAAATTATCTAATATGCCTCTATGGGTGCACCATTTAATTGAAATTTTTGGTTTCCACACATTAATATGCTATCTTGTTCTCTGATCGATGAATAATTGAGCTAATTGGGCTTTCTCAATATCAAATGCCTTCACCTCATCATATGATAACCCATTAGCATAAAATTGTCTTTGTTCCTCTCACCACTGTGCAAATCTATTATGTTGAGTTACCAAAGTTTCAACATTTGAAATTATTGTTTCCAAAGTGTTTTTCATGTCCGATAGCTCATCAAGAGTCTCATAGATTTGACATACTTTTCTTAATTGATCTAAATTTCTATGAATAGATTTGTGTATTGTTGGCACATTTTGATTTGGAAACAATGGTTGTGGTGAAGGAGGAGGGTTTTCATTTTGTGCAGGATTAGGTTCTCATTTTGTGCAAGGATTGGGTTTTCATCTTCTGCAAGGTTAGGATTTTCATTTTGATCCATTTTAAACCTGTTAATTGATAAAAAAAATTCAAAATTAACAATGGTTTCAATGCAATAAAAAAACTATCAAATTTACCCTATTTTTAACTAAAATTCAAAAACAATGCAAATAAATATAAATTGAATAAAAAATAGAAAATCCAAACATACCTTATAAATTTGATAGATGTTCATCAACTACCTGCTAATAGAGATCCTGACATGCAAAGCTTAAAAATGTGCACTCAAACCAAATAAAATTAGCCTCGGTTTTTTTAATTTGTTTATAACACTGCAGAAATCCATTGATCCATTTTGAAATGGATATCCATTTTGAATTATAGTTTTTATAATATGGTAGGGTCCTAGACTTGACCATTTTTAAATTACGAAGGACTTTTTGAAATATAATAAATAATATATATTATATATTTATGTTTAATTTTAATATAATATATATATTATAAATAATGGATATGAGGATATGAGGGATATTGTATATATATTATATATAATATATATTATATTATATTATAATATATATATTTATAATAACATTATATTATATTATATTATATTATATTATATATCATATATATTATAATATAATATTATATAATATGAGCCTTTATATTTCTTTTTAAATTATAACACAAAAAAAAATGGATATTCCTCGCTTCTTGAATTATAATTTTGAGATTATGGGCTGAGGAATTTAAATTTTGGTTTTTGAAAATTATATAATTGAGATGGATTATATTTGTATTATAATATATATATATTATAAATAATATATATATATTATAATAATATATATATATTATAAATAATATATATTATATTATATTATTTATAATATATATTATATTATATTTATTATTTATAATATAATATTTTTATAATAACATTATATTATATTATATTATATTATATTATATTAGTATAATATTATAGTACATATATTATATTACTATATAATATAACATAATATTATATAAATATTATAATAAAATATAATATTATAATATATAAAATTAAACAATTCGTTGAGGCCAGACCCGACAGAATTATAAACTCTCATTTAAATTAAACGGATATCTGTTTAGTATCGGATATCCGTTTATAAACATATATCCATTTAGAAATGGGTATCCATTTCTTAAAGATATCCATTTTGGTTTGGTATTACCAAACCAAAACGAATATTGTACTTGGGCCTACAAAAAGTCAAAGGCGTGAATTTTGCATTTTTGGGCATGTTAAAAATGTCTTTTTTTTACATCACCACTTTTTGGACCCCCGTGATCTTGCACAGACCCTAATAATCAATTAAAGATTAATCATTATTAGCTAATGTATGATAACTCTAACAATCCCCCTTAAGATGAACTTAGGGAGTAACTAAAAGCCCTAAGATGAATGCAAGATGGGTCCCGATAAACAAGGCCAAATAAGATACTCATGTACAAACAAAAGATCTCTATAATTCAGAGAAATAGAGAAAACCACATGGGAAAAACTCCACTCCAAGAAGAGATGAAAGCCAAGCAAAGGACTAAAGAAGCCTCTGAACAAGACAAGGTTGTCCCAAAAGATAGGAACAAAGGATGAACAAAAGAACACCACAAAAGCATGAAGAAGCTAAAAACACTGTTGAAGAATGACTGCTAAAATGTTGAAAGAAGAACCTCCACTGAAACATCTGATGATCGGGATCAAGAAGACAAGAATCTGTATGAGTGCCCCTAACGACACTTCTTGAACCCGATGGAAAACCAAGGAAAAACATCTAGAAATCAAAGATATAGATGGCACAAGTACCAATAGTCTGAAGAACTGATCAAGTGAAAATGGAAGGTTGCCTCCAGAAATAGGAATGCAAGAGTGTCCATATGGTAAGTGCTTCATCTCAGTAAAATGCATGGGTAACCAGTTGTTGCATCGACCTAGTACATAGGAAAAAATACTATATACATAGCTCACTCCAACACAAAACCAAAGAAGCATTAGCACCAATAGTAGAAATCCCCCATAATTCTAACAAGGGAGAGGTATGATAGGTACACTAAAACTAAATTCCTAAATGTAGTGCATGATAAAGAACCAAGAACATCTGAATGTTCAGACATGAAAGTACAAGCAAATATAAAGGATGTGAAAACAAAAGTCACATACGCATGAAAAAGGTATCAAGGAAAAACAAAGGAAAACATCAACCCTCATGGCACTTTATATCATAGTGTGAGTACAATAAGACACAAAGTGATGTGCAAGAATCCCAATACTACACATACAAAGCTGAGACACTTTATTTTAGTGTGTTTATAGATGATAAATACATGCAATGTGAGCCCATAAGGTCCAAAAAAGACTATAGCAGAGAAGAAGGATTTTTGGAAAAAACCAAAAATAAAATCTAGAAACCACTTGCACCACTGCGAAGAGCTCAGAAGTAGCTTTCCGGCATCTTGTTTTCCCATTTTTGACATCATATGCAAAAGTTATATTGAAAACACTGAAGGAAACTCTAGAAAAGAAGATCTAACTTTGATTGGAAATAATAGGGATCTAAGAAAATATCTCCAAAAATACCTACACCACTAGAAAGTACTTTGATTCCTCTTTCTGAAGATATCTCATTTGCCCGATTTTGACACCGTGGGCAAAAGACATGGCCTCCCGAAGAAAACAACTCTTAAAGGGAAGAAATTGAATCTGCTGCATTAAATTTGATGTCCAAATGGTCGTTGCAACAAAAATATGGGGTTAAAATTGACGACCAAATGGTCATCACCGTATTTTCCCAATTTGACTTATTTTTAAAAAAAATAATAAAAAAATTACAATGATTTTTTTTTAATAAATTTAAAAAAAGAAAAAAATTGGTGGGGGGCACGTGGGCCCCCCCCACCCATATGGGTGCAAGTACTCTACACAGGCCTATGCAGGTATGGGCCAGGTACCTACCCTCTTTCAATTTGTTTTAAAAACAAATTTTATTTTCAAAAACTTTTTTTTTAAATTAAAGCTTTTAAAAATAAAAAAATTTACAATGGAAAAGCTTCGATTTTTTTTGCAATTTTTTTTTTTTTTCTTTTGGCAAAAAATTTCTACTTTCAAAATAAAAGCAGTCGCATAAACGTTTTACCTTGCCTCAAGATTCAACTGCTGGATTTTGACGATTTCACAGTCAATTGTAGGGTTTTTGGCCATCGCAAACGTAATGGTGAGGTTTGTTTGGGCTCAAAACACCCCGAAAAATCAGGAACCTCTTGGTTCTGGCAAAAAAACCCTTTCTTCAAACCCTCATAGATCTGACAAACAAAAGCCAAATTTGACAAAACAAAGGTCAATTTTGACTATTCTGGCAGCTCTAGATTTAATGGAGAGGCCTAATTTGACCTTGGATGCACTGGAAAACTGCTTCAAGGCAAGATCTCCCAAAAAAGGAACAAGAAGCTTGTAGATCTAGAGCTCTGATACCATGTTAGAATTGTGAAACAAGCACAAAACCAAGAGCCATAGGATCAAACAACAAACAAATACACCTTCTATGCAAGAGATTTGCAAACAATATATGCAATATTCTTCAACAAGAAAAAGTTATAGAAGTAAGAGACTTTCAAGAAGATATGAAAGCTCTAGATATTCCCTGAGAGATATTTACAATGAGGGTTGAGTGCTTATAAGAGAAAATCCCTAAATGAGAAAGGGATTAGATAATGACAAGTGTCAACATCACATGAGATGATACATAATGATCTAATATTAAATTAATTAATAAAGCAATCCTAATTTTAGCTTAAGTGTATGAGAATAAATTAGACTAATAATCAATTATTAGCTAATGTATGATAACTCTAACATTTAGAAAGGGAGTATAATTAGCAAAAACATTGATAATGGTAGAGATCTAATTAGGTATCCTTGGATATCCCAAAAAGGTAAATATCATATAGCTCCCCTATAATGGAAACCATTTGGCATTGTAATCTCACTACATCTATATAAGTTACAACCAAAGAATCCAAAATATCTTGAGTTCTTATCAAGAATAGTCTAGTTAAATGGTCCAAAGCCCTTAGATATGTCTAGACAACAACTTAATCACTCATAAGATATGGATTTACTAGAATTTTTTACAACTTGTGTAAACTAGTGTTGAATATACCTATGGGTTCATTGGGTTTTTGTTTGCAAGTGAAAATTTTATTATACAAAATGAACAAGTTAGTATAAAAATTAAATTGACTTAGACATACTTTTTCCAATTATTCCCAACCTATAATAGATCTAAAGAGTGGACTTAAATATCAACTATATGTAAATTATCCTAGGGAAAAGGGGAACAATCTGCACACCGTATCCTCATGTTTAATGTAAGCCCTATTGACTATATCCTTAAAATCCTTAAGATTTTCCTTACCACTCTTACCCTCCCCATAGATAAATTTGTCATAAAAATATTTTAGGAATCTTATACATGCCATGAGCATCATCAAGGATGGCAAGAGGAGATTCATCCATCATATAAATAAATCCATTGGTGGAGGTTGAGGTGAATGTTAAGGTAGTACAATTAGGGGAAGACCAATCTAAATCTAAACTTGCAGATTGGGGATAGAAGTTATAGTCTCCTTCATATCCACCTTTCCCTTATCACTCCTTGTGTTTCTATAATGACTTAATTCAATATGTTTATGAATTTTTTTTTCAAAACATATGAATATATTGACCCTTCTATAATACTTACTAGATGATCGATTATTATGGCCCAACTTGACTAGACCCTCCTTCTAGTGCCAATTTTGTTAATGGGTCTTTTTGATACAGCCAACTCAAGTAAAAAAATGGATTACTCTACTTATCCTAAAAATAATAATTTATTTAGGAATCATTCAACTTCAAGGTCTTATGTGTCATTTCATGGAAATGTTAGAATAGCTAAGTGGTCTATATGATTTATTTTACAAGGGGGCTATGCTACTAAAATATTAAGCTGGAAATTTTTTACATCTAGTATGCTAGATCTACTAAAATATTTGATAAATATTTTTACATATAAATGAAATCATTCTAATGTGATCCTAAGTTAACATATTTCTAAAAAAATATTAAAATATGTAAGGGTTTAAAAAACATAAGTAGTAACTATAAACAACTAATGCAATACTTAGCAAGTTAGCACTAATTCTAGAAAGTATGATGAAATCCAAATAATCTATAATGTAGTGATTAGTATGTCACCATATCACACACACACACACACACTATAGATGCAATATTTTATGTAATTTGATAAAATATTTGAAAATATACGCAAAACCATCATATTAAATGTATAGATTTCACACAATGAACCTACTTTAAATACTTAACAAGATTGCATCAAGTTGTTCAACTTAAATATCATTAAACATAAATACATAATCACCAATCGATCTAAAATTCAAACTAAACATGCATGATCATTTGATTTATTTGTAATGGGAGATTACAACTTATAAGAAAAAAATTTAAATTGAAAATCAAGAGTTTGCTTATTTTCTAAAAGTCCTAACCCTTAACAATGTTTGTAAGGCTAACATATATAACCATATTGGGAACTTAACACCATCCCTACAGGATAAAGTTGGCTTGGATCCTAAATTTATCTCTAAGAACAAAATTTATAACTTAAAATTTATTTTTCAAACTTAGGCCCTAAATTATAAATTTAATTAGTAGAGACTAAGAAAAGGATTACAATAAGATGCACCTACAAAGGAGTTTTTTATTAAATCATCAAAATAATAATGGAGGAAGTATTAAATGAGATCTTAACTTATTACTATTACTAGTAGTCATATAGGTTTTGGAACTAAGATAAAAAATAAAATAAAAATTAATGCTTCTAGAATTAAGTTAAAGTTGGGAGAAATTATGCACTAGACTATTACTTTTCTCACAAAGAGATTTTTTCTTAATTTCTCCACCACTTCCTTTATCTTTAGAATTTTGGTCTAAAATTCATTGAGATTCCATTTTTATATCAATTCATCAATTGATTATTATGCAATATATTTTCTTGCTATTTGAATGAACTCATTAATGATAGTATCAATAGCAAGATCTTGATTAGGGTTCTCCCAAAATGTTCAAGTAAGGACCTCAATAAATTTATCAATTTCAACCATGAATATATTTAATGATTCCTTATATAAAACTCATTTTTTCAATCTTGCAATACCTTGGCCCTCCATTTAGTGGTTTCAATCCACTCTAGATGTACATCAAGGTTTCAACCTAGCAAGACATTTTCTCATTGCAATTTGGTAGATAAAATCCTAGCCATTTTTTAAGTTGAGTTAGGTTATACTCCATTAATAATAAGTTTTCATCAATATTCTCCTCAAACACAACGATTGCATTAACTTCATCACTTAGCTTATGGTAACACTAGATGAACCTGCGGATTATCCTAGTTCCTTTCATCTTCAATGAGTCCCTCCAAGCCATGGAATCACTCACTACACCTCCAATATCTTAATTTTCTTATCCTATATAGCCCCATGGATTATCCTACTTCCTTTCATCTCTAATGAGTCCCTTCAAGCCATGGAAGCACTCACTACACCTCCATTATAGGAGTATGTGCATTTGAATCTATAGGGTCCATAAGGTAGTTGATAAATGCAATGAGCTCCCCAACCTAAGCCTTAATCTCTTCTTTAGTTTTCTCATCTTTGTTCATGTGATATAGGACAATAGTCACTGAAGTCTACAAAGACTATTTAACTTTCTCTCATGTTTGATGGCCAATATTAAAGGTATACACTTAATAGTATGGTGGTTCCATATCAACTTCATTTTTGTCAACAATAAGAGTTGAAACTTATTGAATCCTAGCTCCCTAAGCGTCCAAAATGTTGGTGGAAAATTTCATAGCTCTCTTCTACTTTTTTTTAGCCTTGAACACTCCCACCAACCCTAAAAAGTCCTTTGCAATAGTTTTATATTTTTGTTCTCTTCTAAATTATTAGAGTAGATGGAAAGATCCCTACTAAGGTAGATCTTATAGAATATGGTGTTGGTATGTGGCGACTGATCATGCTATAC
>VDFB02358665.1:0-22292 GCA_007258455.2 Sequoia sempervirens
CTGACATTTTAAATCTATAAGAAATTAAATTAAGCAAGAAAGATGCAGAGGACTTTCTATCTCATTGCAAGAAATGGGAAGGTGTGTGAGCAGACTCAATGGGAAGCTCTGGTGGATCAATGATAATTGAGAATTTGATGGAGGTGGTGATCACAAAATGTTCTCCAAGTCTAAACCTCATGACGTGTAAGGTACGGGTATTCGGTTCCAATATCCAATTCTTTTTATTTAATGTGTATGGTCCAATTAGAACAGAGGTAAAATCTAGATTATGGGAAGAAATCACTACTAGAACACACCAATTCCATAATCAAAATGTCATCCTTGGTGGTGACTTTAATGCAATTCTAGAACCTAAGGAGAAGAGTGGTGGTCTATCAATTGAAATGAAAATAATAAGAAACTTCAAAACTTTTATCTCTAGCAAGTAATTTGTTGATGTGGTCACCAAGAGTGGATGGTTCACATGGAACAACCAAAGATTGGGATTTACCAATATCGTAGAGCATTTGGACAAATTCCTCTTATTTTTTAGTTGGTTGACAAAAAATGCTATTTGGGAGGTGATGGTATTACGTTTCTAAGGCTTTGACCATCACCCAATAGCCTTAGAGCTTCATCTAGACAAAAAAACCATCCCGTTGTTGTTTTAAGTTTGAAAAAATGTGGCTCAGGAGTGCAAAATTTCTGCCTATAATTGCAGTATGGTGGGTGCAACACAACGTTGTCATGGAGGTAGAAGCTTCCAATTCATGAAAAAACTAGGGATGCTAAAAGAGAAGCTAAATATTTGGAATAGAAAAATGTTTGCAAACATATTCAAAGAAAAGATTTTCCTGGATAATGAATTGGAGATTTTGAACCAAAAATTTATATTGCAAGACATGATAAATATAGAATATTTGAAAGAAAAAATATTGATGGAGGATATAAATGAGGTACTAGCTAGGTAAGAGATATTTTGGAAATGAGAAACAAGAGAGCTTTGGTCAAGTGAGGGGGACTCAAATACAAGCTTCTTTTACAACACAAAAAAAATAAAAAGGATAAGAAATTGAATTGATGGTATTAATAATAATGAAGGGGTGCACTTGTTGAGTGAAGAAGAAATTCAAGATGATGGTTTTAATTACTTCAAACACATATTTGCCCCAATGGATGAGGTAGATCCTTTAGATTTGAAACAAATATTAGCTATGATCCCCAAACTAGTCAAGTAGGAGATAAACTCCCTACTAGTGGTTCCATTTAGGAAGAAAGAAGTGAAGTTTGTTGTTTTTGAACTACACCCAGATAAGTCCTCAGGTTTGGATGGCTACCCAACACTCTTTTATAAAAATATGTTGGGATTTTATTGGCAATGAAGTTTGGGAGGTGGTTGAGGACTATAGGAAGAAGAGAAAAATGCTAAAAAATATCAATAACACTTGCATAACCCTAATAAGAAAGAAAGAGGATGTCACTTTATTCATGGAATTTAGGTCGATATCTTTGTGCAAAAACATCTACAAGATCATATCCAAATCAATGACAAATAGATTAAAAATGGTCATGGGAGGCATAATCTCATAAGAACATACAAGATTCACACTTGGAAAAGATATAATGGAAGACATAATCATCACCAATGAGGTTATTCATTCAATACAAACAAGTAGACAAAGAGTAATGATCCTCAAGCTGGACATAAGTAAAGCCTACGGTAGATTAAGTTGGTGCAATCTGGATTTGGTGCTAACTAGTTAGAGTGGCTATTTCGATGCATATCAACCGTGATATACTCAATCTTGATCAATTGCACCCCCTATGGCTTCTTTGAATGCACTCACGGGTTGAGGCAGGGGGACCCCCTCTCCCCATTCTTATTTGTGTTAATGTCAAATGCACTGAGCAGGATGATAAACACAAACAAGGAGTGTGGTCTATGGAGGGGATAAGGGTCTTAGACAATATGGAACATCTCATGCATCATCAAATTTTTGATAACATGATGTTACATGGGGAAGCAAGTTTAGTTGAAGCCAAAGAAATTAAATCATTGTTGGATTTATACACCTCTAAGTCAAGGCAAAAAATAAACATGAGAAATTTGTTATCCTTTATTTCAACACAAATAGGAAAACTTAGAGGAGAATAACAAACCACAAGTAGGTTTTAGCATCGGTGGAATCCCCTATAAATATCTCAACGTCCTAATCTTCTAAGAAGCTATGAAGTTGGAGCACTGGAAATAGAATATGGAGTAGTGTTAGAAGAAGACCTTCAATGAATATTTTTTGCCATGAATTTGGGGTCTAGGGTTTATAGTGTGCCACATATTTTTCTTGAATAAAAGTATTTTTAATAAATTAGGGTTTCATTTTAATCAAATTTATCATTTTTTGAAGATTTGTATGAACACTTGGTGATGTGATTGTTTATTAAAATACCTTTCACACAGATGAAGAAGTTGAAATAGTTTGAATTATCATTTTTGTAGTTTTTTGTGTGACAATGAAATTGATTGATTCATAACAATGGGGTTTTGTTTTTGATTGATGGGTAAATAGGTTTTAACAAGTTCTTAAAACTCTTTTACAACAAAAAAATAGCAAAAAAATAGCTGACCATAAACAAGACAACCAATTATGACTTAGTTACTTCTAAAATAGCTTCTAATGCAAATCTAGAACTATACTTTGTTTGATAATGGGATTATAGTATATTCTCTTATTGTTTATGCATATAAAACTAAACTGGCACATCATGAAAGCAAAATATTGATAATGGTGGGGTTGTAATTAAAAATATTGACCTTTAGAATAGGGTGCTTGGTGCCAAGCTAATTAGGGAAATGTACTCGAAACTAGACTCTTTATGGTGCCAGGTACTAAGATGCAAATGTTTGGATAATGATTATCCAGATAGAATTATAACTATAGCAAACACACATTCGAGCTCTCATATTTGGTAGTTCATGTGGGACTACCATCTGGTTATTACATACCATATTACCTTGCACATTAGTAATGGAAAATCGACATTGTTTTGCTAAGACTCTTGGAATGGACACTCCGCTTTAGTGGAGATGGGAATTTTTTTAGAATGCAACCATTTGTCAGATGGGTTGGGGGGACAGTGCGTTGTAGACATGCTAATAGTTAACTCCAATGTGGATGTAGAGTGGAGATGACAACAAATAAAAAACCTTAGTTTGAGTGATCAAACAAAAGTAGAGTTGTTAGTGGAGTTAAAAAATAGGAAGGTCTTGTTGTCATTCAAGCTCAATAAAATAATTTGGTAAGGTTCCAAATTTGGAAAATATATGATAAAATTATGATATGAAATGTTGAATGTTAGGCATGTATCAAAGGAGTGGCCAGTAAATTTATGTTGGACTAAGCCCATCTTACCCAAAGCGAAGGCCTTCACTTGGACTGCTCTATACAAGCACATACTCATAGGGGATAGACTCCACGTGGTTGGGATAACAAGTTCTAATTGGTGCCCGATGTGTAAATTGAATACAGAAAGTGTAGATCATCTACTACTCAAATGTGAGGTGACCTCAAGGTGTTGGGACTAGTTATGTGAGAAGCAGGGGTGGCAAGGAGTAAGGAAGGGCAATTTGTATGCATTCCTTAAGAGTTGGCCAAGTTTAAATACAAGGTCCTTTTGGAAAGATATTTGGATTATCTCCCCTCAATTCTCCTATAGCAGATTTGGAAGGAACATAATAGGTGCATCTTTGGCATAGAGAGAATATCAGAGTAGCTAATACACAGTATTGAGGTTGGTATAACTAAAATCCTTAACATCTAAGCCCTTCAACTCATGTGGGTAGCTTACACCAACTGGGATGACAATCTAATGAAGTGTTGGAAGAGACTGAAAATGTTGAAACATTACATAAATCTGACACTTCGGCCTTAGGATAAGAGGAAGGATGTTAGGTGGTTGTGCCCTCCCAGTGGTTGCTCGAAACTAAAATTTAATGGGGCCTCATAGGGAAACTTAGGAAGTCAAGTGTAGGTTGCATTATCAAGGAATGTAGGAGTGAAATGGTGTGGGGTCTCTCCAAAAAATTAGAGGATGGAACAAATAATGAGGTAGAGCTCACTGCAATCGATGTGGGGCTTAGTCTATGCATCACCAAAGGAATTGATGTCATTGACATAAAAGGGGACTCCCAAGTCTACATCAATTTATCAAGGCCAAAAACATCAACTAGCATCTCCAAGGTTGGATTGAAAGAATTTGGAAAAATCTAGAGAGACTAGAAACATTCATGATAAACCATGTTTATTGTGAAGCAAATAAAGCGACCGATTATTTGACTAATGAGGCTACAGATTGTAATTCAATAGAGATGATTTTCAATGCTCTCATGGCCTGTGCAAATTTGGAAAGGTATGTACAACAAGATCAAGAAATTTTTAGAAGTTAGGGAAGTGGGGTTGTAAGTACTATTTGTTGATATATGCCAATGATTAGGCTAATCTCAACAGCGGAGAAGGATTGTGTTGTTAGCTTTGGTAAGGGTCTAGTGTGAGGTTGTGGTAAATTCTAAAACATAATTGGAGATATTTTTTGGTGATAGCGACACTCTCATGATGCATTTCTATCACCCATGGATCCTCCCAAGATCTCTTTTAGATCATCTACAATCATTGGTAACACACGACAATTATGTATTATGTGGTGATAAGAACTGGGGTGAGCCTCGACCTTTATATAAACCACCTCTGATGCCTAGATAAGAAATGGCAAGTAAGGTGGGTTTTGGTGTGGAATGTGTTTGCTTAGAGGAGCAACAACTAGAGGAGAAGTCGAGGGAGGAGGAGACAATAGAGGATCAAGTTCATAGACTCTTCAAGGCCAAAGAAGGGGAAGATTGATAAAAAAAATTATCAAGGTAATTGGTAGCTCCTGCTAGGTGAACAGTCATGTTCATGATGGCACCATTTTTGCCTGATTCATGGAAAATTTAGTACATATTATAGGGAGTATCACATGGGGGGCCATCTTTGTGCACCACCTGGTTGCCCTCAACTACTCAGGCATTGCCAAATTTGCTATGGAAACGGTGATGATTTCACCCTCCTCAAGATCCCTTGCAGGGATCTTTGATGTTGCTACTGTGAGCAAGAAAGGGATGGTGATGAAAGCCCTCAAACTATACAGGGAGGGATTAGAGAAGCGTGATTTGAGCTCCTTCAATAGCTTCATTAGGGGAAAAGACCCAATTGCTTCCCATGATCCAATTGTTGTTTACTCCTTGTTCACCTGACCCCCGATAACCATTTACATTTTAGTCATTACATTGTTTTAATTATGCCAATAAAAATTACAAATTACACCAATATATGTTCACTACTGAATGTGTATTTGACCAAACAAAATAAAACACATTGAAAACACCTTAAATTTTTGTGGTTTTTTATTGGTTGTCTAATGAACGGGTACTGGAGAAGTGGTAAAGATGTAGGGGATGAAGGTTTAAAAACACCCTTTTTGAGCACCTTTTGCTTTATGGGTTCCACGAGGTGCATTTTAAATACCCAGAAGCCATTTTTTTTCTTTTTAATGTCCTAACTCGCTTACGAAGAAGCCCAATTTTTTTTTGAAATCAGACCTATTTTGCACTCTGCACGAATGTGCGAAGCTAGCCCTGGTAGCTACTAGCTACTGGTAACAATAGGGATATACTTTCTACCTCTTAGCTTAAGAGAGCCTTTGTATTTGGGGAGGGAATGATGCATATTATGCATCAAATGTTGTAATGTTGGTTTTCTAGTTTGATAGAATGAGAGTTGCCCCCTCTCGTAGCCCTCTTTGATCAAAATAATTCAAAAAACCAATAGTATAATATTATTAATATAATAATAAGAATAATATAATAGTAACATTAATAATAATATAATATTAAGAATACTAATATTTTATTAATAATAATATTAAAATATCAATATTTAATGGGGCAAGTGCTTGGTTAGATTGGCTAAAACATTCTATTGTAGGTGTAGACATCCAAATTTGGACACTTAATTTATCCAAATTTATCACTTTTCATCTAAACATCCTCTTATCCGAGTTAATTAAGTAATATTACTATTATTTAATTAATATCCTTAATTCTGCCAAATCCCTAAGGTATTTAATTAATAATTAAATCCCTTACCCTCTTTAATCCTCTTTTAATCAAATGAATTAAATAAATATTACATTTATTTGATTCCTCACATGTCATTTTCATCTAATCCTAATCCATCTCCTAATCTCTTCATTAAGGATGTGCACATACCTAATCCTTGATTAGGATGTGTCGCATCCTCCAGGCACGAGTTGGCTTTGTCAGTGGCCCCTAGTATGTATTTCTTGGGTGGTTCAAGGAGGCGGCTGGTGGTGCTGAGATCAACTCTTCCCCCCAAAGGAATTTTTAATTCCTTTTTATTTATCCTAGATTCCCCTCTTTTATATGTGAATTTTTAATTCACATTCTATCCTTCCAAGGCTTCTAGAACCTTGGACTTGTCACAATCTCCACATGTGACTAAGTGCCACCATTTTGGAGCCCACCTTTTACCCTTTAGATCTTCCTAAGAATGTGAATTTTTAATTCACATTTTATATCTAACACATTTTCCATGGAGTTACAGGATGCAATTTACCAAAATGTGCTAAACTCCCACTTGAGGGACGAGGGATGCTTTTGAGGAAATCTCCTCACTCCCCAAGATTCCCGGCATGCTTTACTCACTCATGCTTTTTTTTTTAGCACCTGCTTGCCTATGCTATGTGACATTTGCATGCATGCAGAATGGGGGCAATGGGTTCAGACACCATGGCCAACTGTCCTTGGCTGTGGATCATGGCTGAAGTTGAATTATCTGAGAATTCCAGAATCCTCTAAAGCCACTCATAAGAGAACGTTTCCATGGATTTGAGCAACCTTATGCTGCCAATTTGCATTCTCAAACACCTAGCCATTTGATAACTACATGCTGCCAATTTGCATTCTCAATCATCCACTATCATCTAGCCATTCATTCTAATCATCTTGCACATTCAATCTTGCATCTAGCTACATCAAAAGCCATCTAAGGAGCACACAAATCCATCAAAAATCAAGGGCCAATCAAGGAGACATCAACAGCAAGGAAGGTGAAATCGTTGGTGTCTTCTTTTGTCCACTTTCTTTCTTGTTTTATCACTCCTTTGGCTAATCTTGAGGTATCCTTAGTCTTTTATCACTTGCATTTTTGAGTTGTTTTGCACGTTAGAGCAGGGTAAAATTCTTAGGATCACAGTAGGCAAGAGGTCCCAAGGTTCAGTCTCCCCCATCCCTTGGTATTGGAGGGTGTGTCGTGCTAGCATCACGATCACGTGAAAAGGTTTACCAGGTGCACTACAGTTTATAGGAGGGGCTACCCGATTCCTGCAATCTAAAAATTACTAAGATTTAATAGTAAGAATAATTTAACAATAAAAATAATATAATAATTTAAATGATATGATAATATTTAAATAATAATATAAAAAGAATAAGAAAAATATAATAATTTTAATATTAAAAATATAATACTAAAATTAATAAAAATATAATAATAATAATATAATACTTACCTTGATTAAACTCTAACACTAAACATAAGTGAACATTAAACCTTATTGAATACCACCCCTAATTGAACCATAATTTTAAACCTTAACCTAAATCAAAGTGATCCACAACCATAAACTTAACCCAAACTTTATTGTACAACCATAAACCTAACTCTATCCCAAAATCAATCATAAACCTAACCCTACCCCTAACCCTAAACATAACATTAACATTAACATTATTTCCAGGCACTTGGGAATGAGAAAACAGGTGGCTTCAACCCTAACCTCCTTTCAAAGGCCAGCTTACTGACTATAAGTCCTAAGCGTAAATGCCTTCAGGTGAACATAGTCTGTGAATTATGAAACTCTTGCTCTAAACCTGTGAGTCTGGCAACACAACCGCTCCAGATTCGATGGCAAAGGAAGCAGCATGCTGATGCTGACTCGAGGTGAACCCTAACCATTGACTATGAGGTGAAATGAGCATATGAGCTGGTTGTAATCTAAATTGAAATCTAATCATTAATAAACCCTTAATGGCCAGAATATAATATAAATAAATAAAATCTATATAAAATTAACTCAATCACATATTTAAGATTAAACGGTTAAATCTGTTTCATTTATTTAAATAAAAGTAATAATTTAATATTTTTTTTGATGGGTGTTGGTATTGAGAACCACACACAATAGAGGGAGACCCATAATTGGAGCCTTCTAACTGTGAACTTATAGTCTACATGGGTTTCCAGTGGTCTAATTTTGCTGGCAGTTTATTTGGCAGCTCGCTTTTAAAAGATTGTTTGGGTCATCATCCCGATATTGTACCATGGGCACATGCTTTTTGTAAAGTGTTAAAGGCTGAGGCGGTGGTGGTATAGTCATGCTATTGGTGTGTCGATGTGGCATCACATGATTTGTCAGTTTGTGTACTTTATGGATAAAAAGTGTTGCAATTGGATATTAAGATGCTCCACTATGAGGTCCGTGAGGGACCCAGCTCATCCTCATTGGGAGTGCCTCCACTATGGAGTCCCTCTCCCTATATTGATATCAAAATTGTTCCATCACCAACCCTCTTGGGTGAAGATCCATGATGGCTGGTAGCCAGAGATTAAAACTTCATGGCTATCTCAAACATCGCATAAATACCCATTGTTTCTTTAACATCTAAGCTTAAGCTTTCATTGCTCCTTTGGTGCATAATACCATAACTATATAAATAGACCATCACATCACAATCTTTAGGGTTATCGTATTTAGCCTCTCGTCATCACTGCTTTATCTCTTGGCTATCCATCAAAATGAAGGTGCCCATCCATCGCCGTCCGGCACCCTTGCATGTTTTGGAGAATTAATGCTTTCGCATGTGCAGGCATATCACGCCACATTCGTACCGCGGTTTCCATACTTCCAAAGGCGTGCGTGAGGTCATATACCGACGCCCATTTCAACTACATTCTTTCATTCGATATCAAATCTCTTCCCAAGATTGCACACTATAGGTATCCATTTAGACCTCCACACCACCACGCCCACACTAGTTTGACCATTATGGCTTCCACTAGTTATTTTGATTCCCCAACATCCAATAGCATAGCTAGAAACATGGATGCAATGTATGTGCTAACACAATATTTCCCATTCCCATTCAGGTAATTATCACCTAGCACCATTTGAAGTGCATGTAAGACTACCTTGACTTTGGTCTTGAAAACTTCCATTAGCCTCCTCTCAAAGATATTGTCAAAGAAGGCCATCTACAACTTTCTTAACATTAGATAAATGCAAGTATCAATATTCTTCTCCGCTTATTACATAGCGGTAGTTTCCATCTATTCACTGCTAAAATAAGTCATGCATTATCATTTGTAGGTTAGTTGTCATACCCTCCTTAGCTATATTTAACATTCCATGATGGTTCCCATCCCATACAATTTGGATTATGCATGGCCTGTGATCCTCCGAGATAACTACGGAAAGTTGGCCAATCCCCCATTGACATGACTTTGAAATACCCTCTATCATCATATTCACTATTGTTTTTGCTATGTCATCAACAATTTTTTTTCCCTCTTGGCATATGTGTTTTATGGAAAATTATTTAAACAACTTTATGAACTCTTTAATTTTCCTAAGACAATTCCCCAACTTTCAATTTGACATTTGTCCCATCCGAATTGCATTGAGTACGAGTTGCAAGTCTCCTTCCAGATGGATTTTATCTCATTTTAATTTCCTTCTTGTCATTAGTCCTAATAAAACCACTTGGAGTTCAACTTCATTATTGGTTTTCCTTCCTACCTTCTTCCCAACCATCCTTAGTATCCCCCTTCATGATTTCTAATGAGACACCTTGTTCCGCCCATCCCAGATTGCCACATACTGCTCCATCAAAGTTGATCTTTAACCAACCTTCTTTTGAAGGCTCCCATTTAATATCCTTTCTAACACCCGTAGATAGATTAACTTATCCAACCCCATACACAAAGGTAATAATTTAATATTATTAACATATTTATATTATTATAATATAATCTTTATATATATATATATATATATATATATATATATATATATATATATATTAAGTTGTGGGGTGAGGGCCCACTCCCTTTAATTAAAACATAAAGGAAAACAAGTTACATCATACTTGTCACATAGGAAGCAAAGAAGCAGAAGATAAAGGAAGATAGGAAAAGATCATAGAAATAGAGAAGCCTAAAAGGAATTATTAGGATGAGAAAGAAGGATTCAAATCCACAAGAGGAGTCTGCCACAATAGGAAGCAAACAACTAGACAGAAAGCCAAAGAAAATCTAGACTATTATTTTTCCATGAAAAGAGGAAATCCATAGTCCACTGGGATCCCTCCTAAACAACTTCCTTGCCTTAAATGCAAAGTTTTTCTACCTCTAACTTCCTCCCTTTTTTCCTCTTCGAAGCACCACAATTTGGTTTTGATTTATTGTTCACAGTTTGAGAGATCCCACATTTCTGAGGAGGAGCTAACACCATGTCTTGATCAAAATAGTCAAGATTCAAATAATCTAGATCCTCCACGAAAGGAAAGGTTCCTTCTAACTCAAAACCATCCTCCTTCACCTTTGATGGAATATCAATAACATTATTAAGGACATGAATACTAGGGGGATACAAGCTCTGAAGGCCACAATGGAGATAAGGATTCTATAGGCTGCATTGGATTAGACCCCAATTTAGGTTGAGGCTCCATAAACTTGCCACAATCTCTCCAAATGAAATCAACACCTGAAGATCTTCACTTCTTAATCCACTTTCTTAGGTTCACATGCTTAGTGCCAGATGCATGTTGGAGATTGCAAGCCTCAATTTTATGACCTAGCTTATTGCAATGAAAGAATCTAATTGGAAGTCCTTTAAAATTTAAAAATTGATTCCAAGAACCAAAATAAGATTGAATTTAGATAGAATGAGAAAGAGGTTTAGAAAATTCTACCATAACATAAGCCCTGATATACTTGCACATAAGAATCAACTCTTTCTTGTCTAACTTAACAAAGGAACCCACTTGATTAGTCATGTTACTGATGAGATCAACATTCTACATTATCAATGGTAGATTGTAAAGCCTAATTCAAATAGGAACACTTGTAATCATAGTAGTGGTTGGATAAAAAAAGGGGGGTCCATCTAGTGAGAAAGAGGCATAATTACTAAAAACCAGCGGACGTTCAAAACTGCGAAATTCACAGTATGGCGGTTGGACGAAGCGGGAAAGGCAAATCGGGGATTCAATGGCGGGGGCCGTGGGATTACTCCGGTGAATTTGGCGGCGCCAGGATGAATCAAAGGGCATGGCGCAGGTGAGTTCAGGGTTGGGTCCCCAATATGAATAAATATTGTCATGCACGATATGCAGGTGAAGAATTAAACACGGCGACACTTTGTTGTAGAGAATGCTGCTGGTGGTGAACCATGGTGGAAGAGATTGACGGGAGGACGGGACTGGGATTTGTGCGTGGATGAAAGCGAAATGGGCGTGAGTTTGAAACCCTATTTTTGCATGCTGCAAGGGTTTCCTGATCCAAGCTTGAAGGTGCAGACCCACTAGCAAGCTCCACATCTTGAACCAAACTCAAAGGGTCAAAGGCAAGCATGAGAAGAGGAGAAACTGATGAATCATATAGCTCCAATGTTGAACCAAAACATAGTGCATAACATTTTCTCCCTTCTCCCACCTCCATGTAGCTTCCACCCTTCTTAGCTCCGACTTGTATTTTACCCTTGGCCATGACCTGCTCTTTTACACCATATTTTTGCAACTTTGGATTCCCTTCCCATGCCAACCTACCCACTCTACGAATGTTTATGCCCAGACTGCCTTCACACATTTTCACTAAATGACACTTTTTAGATAATTTTTAATTTGAAAAAAATAATTTAATATAATATATTTTTAATATAATATAATATAATATAAAATATTATAATCTTAATATAGTACTAATATAATATAATATTATATTACAATCTTAATATAATACTAAGAATAATAATAGTTGAAGATTAATTTAAAATAAATATATTAATGTCCTTATGAGATATTCCTTGAACCTCCTAACAATCACAGTGCTTCATCATGGCCCGATATCCTGTTGACAATTTTTAGAATACGAATTACTCAAATCAACGATGAAAAGATCCGCAAAACCAATGCAAAGACGGTTGGGTTGGTCATCATTTAATTTTTTTAAAGATAAGTATAAGAAGAAAAAAACAAGCAGCATGGCTTCCCTCAATGTCGTTATTCATGTACACCACTTGCATATGTTTAGCTTAACTAACATGTTTTCTCCAACATTATAGTCGGGGAGCTCTCCTTCTGAATAATGTAGTCACCTGAGGATTGGAGGCAACGGAAATTCTGATTACAGGGTGAGTGGAGTTCCGTTATTTCTTGTTTGCATCTTTATTTCCCTTTTAACTACTTCTTGTTTGCATTTTTATTTGTTTGCAAAATTATTTAACTTAGAAGACATAGATGCTTCTGATTTTAGAGGCCTCGTAGCTAGGGTAGCTATACCCTCTTTTTCTGTTGTTCATGGCATTTAGCTGTACATTTTATTAGTTTTTTCCCATAGAATTTTGGTAGTATTGCAAGTGGCAGAGTTAGCCTCTTCCGTAGAGTAGTTGTGATAGTCTTAATATGAATCTTTCTAAATGACTTATTCCTATTATGTGCATTGGTTAGATATTAATATTTCATTCTTATATGTCTTAAAGTGTCTTCACAAGCTTCTGATAATCCCAAATATAAGTTCAAAAGGCGAATGTTTCATATGCTAAAAATCTTATGGGTAAAAATGACCCCAGATAGCAAGTAGACATTAATACTGGCTACTCAAATCTTGACAAAGAATGATAAATACAGTAACCTCTCCTAGACTCTTCTGAAGATTGTGCAGGATTGATTTTGTTTGTTTGTTAGACTTTTGATTTTGTCTTGTAAATCTTGTTCGATTCCCTAAAAAAAATCATTTATTCCAGACACCCCTGTTATCTCTGCAGGGCTTTCCATTAGTATTGTTTTGATCATATAACAAAGATTTATTTTTTTCTTTTTTGGATAAAAGTAAAAACTTTATGTTATAATTTCACAAAAATTACAGAGAGAAATGCCTTACAAGACTAGGGTTGATAGCTTTTTGCCTGCTGCATTTCTACATCAGTATTGTTCCGCATATGAAATCTATTGGAACTATGCAACACAATTACTATGGAGGAGGATTATGTTGGCATAAGTACCATATAACACTGTGATACCTACATTCCAAAGTGGGCATAAATCGATTGCCCAAATTCCCAATTAACAAGAGTTCACAAAATTCTTGGAATTTGTGCTTTAGATAAAATCAGACAAAGAAATACATCCCTTAAAAATCCCTCTTCCAAAGATCCTATGGACTTATAAGAATACAAATAACTTGAAGGGCTTTCATAAAACAAGTTAATTCTTCTAAACCTAGCTATAGTACATCATCCTTGATACAGAGTAGGAATCATAAGAATGTACTTGAAAAAAAAAAGTAAATAAAGAGGAAAGAAATAGTATCATATGTTTTAAATGCCATAAAAATCATCAAGCAGGGTGTATTGTGAGTAGCTTTAACTTCTCACTAGTGGATCTTTAAAGCAAACTGAGTATTTAAGTGGAGGTAGATCTTTAAACTTTGTTCAGAAGCTCAATAATAGTCTTCTGTCACTTTATTCAATAAGTGATAAAGGACCATTAGTTCCTCTTACAAGCCCTTCACCTGGTAATTATTGATCTCATTGTCTTCTTCAGGAATATTGAGATGGCTAATGCTTTCCACTATCCTTAGTCTTATGAATGGTGTGTAACTGAGAATGTCACTCTCTCCTTTGAAAATGTGCTTATACCAACAAGTTTGCTCCTCAATTCAACCCTTTAAATATTTAGTCTACTCCTCAGTTCAGACCTTGAAAGTTTGAAACATTCACAGACTTCTCAAAACACAAGCAAACAGAAATCGATAATCATCCACAAGCTAACAAAAAACATAGTAATATTGAAAATATTTCTATAATTAAATATGATATACTATCAAAATAATATATAATAAGAAATTAATAAGAAAAATAGTAGAATCTGCCTTATAGTCACAGTTAAGGAGTTGCAAAAAGATTAAGAAGTAAACGTAGAAGCATAGTTCTCTACATTTAATCCCTGCCACTGACCATTGCAATGAATATTGTGCAAGCTTGTATATTATCCATATCAAGTGATAAGCCAACAATTAAGAAATTACTACTTCTCACCAAAATCTTCATTACTAAAATTTTGCTTCTTTGATCTAAAATTAACTTCAATAAATGTCTTTACTCAAATACCACAATAACAACTAACAATGTTTGACATTTAAATTAGTTGTAGACACAAATCTTACATATGAAAGACTTCTTTTTGTAAGTGGTTTGCTAACTACAATATTTCTAGGGTGTGTGAATTGTTTACAAGAGTGCATGAATTTAGAGGATTGCCTTGTGGTAGTTAATTGTAGAGTATAAAGGCCCACATTACAAGAATTTACCTTGATCATATCTCTAATTCGAGTTATTACAAAAAATTTATGAACAAATTGGGACCATATCAACTTTGCAGATTTTAGAAAATAATATTTTTTCCAGGGGATCAATTCATAGAAGTATTGAGGAAAACACTAGTTGAATACTTGCCACCTTTGCCAACATTTTGAACAAATAACATGTTTAGATGGACTATAAAGCATGCATTGGAATCTAGATGTTAAATACATCAAAGAAACCATGATTTCAAATAACATTCTTTAAATCCTTCACCCCATTGTAAGTTCTTATAGAAATAGAGACCAATATGATCAATAGAATAATCTCAATTTCAACCTTAATCAATTTTACATCCACCAGAATGTATACTACCAGAAAGAATAAATTGAAGTAAACTTTGTTGATGGACATCTACAACCATGGCAAGGATAGACGATGCAGACTGGGGATACAAAATGAACCAAGAGATTCTATCTTTCTTACATTAATTATAGTTGCTCATAAAATGATGTTGATGAAACATTTTAAATAGAATTCTAGTATTTTGGTCCAGTATACCATTACATGAGTTATCCAATTATAAGAAAATTTCCCCCCAACTGCAACACTTCAAACAAGCTAACATCAAATATAAACACAATCACCTAGACACACACCTAAGGGTGATCTAGGAATGAAAGGGGAAAACTAAATTGGAAATAGGTTCCAACTTAGTGACCATATTAATCATCCAATGACAAAGTAAACTTTAGCATTTCAAGGAATGCAACCATTAATAGAAGTCCTATCTAATTTCAATCATAAGCCTCTAGCTAATATATTTCTCAAATCATTGCCATTAACTTAATAATATTCTATTGGCATGAAAGTTGTTTGGTAATCTAGGAATAAATTCAACAAAAGCAAGAATGCCTTATAAACTTGAATATTGATTTTACCATAATTGTATCAACATATGTTGCAACCCTTGCTATTGCTAGCTCCCCTGTTAGAAAGATCTCATGTGCATTGTAGATGTGGAAAAATAAATGGTACTGTATTTATGAATAATCTAGATACGAAGTTTACTGAAAATGAACTAAAGCAGGCCTTAGGAAATGTCACTAATAGGAAAAATGTGGATCTCTATATTATTTGACATCCTGGTTGTATACAACATTCAAATTTTAAGTGTGAGGAAACTTTGTTATAGGAACTCACTAAGTTTGTGCCTTGAGACCAGTGCCAGGTTCTTGTACTAAAATTTGATTAAAATTTAGAACTTGGATCTCTAAATAAACATAAATATCTTCTATTAGATATGTTACAAAAATCAAAAAATAAACATTGATTTTTTTTATTTTTAAATAGAAATAAATATTATCAGCATCCCAAAAAATAAAATAGACAAACATGCATTGACAGTCCCTTAATTTTTATTCAGCTATATTAATTGTGTTTCCCCATCGTTCCAAATTTGTTTGTTTTTATTTATAAAAAAAATTACTTTACTCATCTCAGGAGATGGCTAACCACAGTCAAATGCATGACATCATGAAAGTTTCTAGCTAGGATACATTGAATAGTAAGCACAACCCCTATGTTTTTGTTCTTGCACAACCTAATGTAGCAGAGTCTTGTGTGTTTATTAATCAACCACAATGTCTTGGATTTGATGTCAAACATCTTGCTACTACTATCACAAACAATTGAAATACCATTGTCCACAAATTCAAAGATGTATTCCAAACAACGCCTCAAGTAAAAGATGTGGACATTGAAAAGCTTCAAGATATATTGTCCTTGTTCCAAGAGAGTTGCACTAAGTTGGAGGGCCTTTGCACTTCTCTTAGGGAAATCTATTATGATCACCTATATGGAAATGACGACACACCCTCTTTAATATGTGCATATGAGATGTACCTACAAGATATGTGATCAGTTACATGAACTTTATACTATGTAACCTATGTACAACTTATGGATACATATCCATGTGCATAATATGTGAATTCTTACCTATACTTCTGACTATGTAAATGTCCTACACCAAACTATGTTTACAATCATAAGATGTACCACTTGATAAACATTAAAATGAATTATACAAAATAATTGTTGCAAACTACATGAGTTCACAAGTTTTAAAGTTATACAAAACATGTATGGAAGGTCCATGGGGGTACAAAAGTAGTAGATTTGCAGGGTGTGCAAGTGCAAGGTTGTTTGAGAGTAGAGTTACATAAGGCACACAGGTGTTGAGCATGCAGGGTGAACAAAGTTACAAAATTTATGGAGTTGCAGGAGTATACAGGGTGTTATGTCACACCCAATGCAAACTCCCAAAACATGGGTACACAGGTGCAAGGTTACCAGAATGTATGCATAGTTGTAAGGGTACAGGGAATGTATATAGAGCATATGTCCAAAATTTCACTTGTGTATATACATCCACACAACCTTGATTTATGGAAGTATTTGAAAAAAATAGAGTTCACACTTCTGGAAAAACAACAAATTTTGTTACCATATTTCAGACCCAACTCCTGCCCCATTTTCTCTACAAGGTTTGCTCTAATATTTAAGTTAACCCTCTTAATATCAACAATCCCTTTACAAACATGGAAGCTTTGAGCAATTTCCTCCCTAACTTCAATGGTTCCCTAAATGCTCTCAAGAAAAATATCATACTTACAGAATTTAAAAACTATCATACTTGCAGGATTTAAAAGCTAAACACCTAAACCTTAACCACCATATCGTGCATGCTCCAAGATCTAGGTGCAACTTAAGAGGATCTTACAAACCACAAAAATGCACCACCTAACCTCAAAATCCAAGTTCCCAAAATGATTACCTCAATGCAAACCATAGCAACACATCATCTAACTCTAATGCAATTATCTTAATTAGCAATCCTCTTTCAAAGCAACATAAGAATGTTGGTGCACACTGAATCACCAAAACTTAGGAGAGCTTAAGGGGTGTATATCTCTTTAGGGAATTCCAAACACATGTTAGTTCACAACCCCCTTCTGTTAGTTTTAGGATCAGAAATGAAAGCAATTAGAAAATGCAACACATAAGACAATGAACACAACAAGATACCCTGGGAAAACCCTCCTACTCAAGGGAGAAAAACCCAGCAAGAAATGATCTCTTATATATATATAAGATGAATAAGAGCAAAAATTTTCTTACAACTCAAGCCCTACTCAAGGCTGAACTTAATACAATGTATAGAGATAGTTCTCCTTGATACAAAATACAAAGGAATATAATTCTTCTTGAAATCTGATATGTAGCTCAAGGATGGTTATCTGCTACTGAAGAAATGGTGGGTTGTTGATAAAGTACAAACTTGAGAGAAAAATGAATTGGATTAACTTGTGTTCAAATGGGAGGACTCTATCCTCCTTATATACCAAGCCAAGAGACATCTCTCCTAGGTTAGCTACTTGAAAGAATAAATATCAAAAAATATGTAGGCCAACCTGCCTTTAATTAGAATAAATTAAGGAGAAAATACCTCCTGAAGCTACCAAACACTAACACTCCCTCTTAGCTAGGGAGATATTTTTTAGATATCTACGTCATGGAGTCTCCTCGGCAGTACTTACCAATGCTTCACTATTTGGAAGACCCCAAAGATTTCATCAGGAGTCTCCTGTGAATATGTGATTATCTCAACATGCCGTGGCTGCTTCCACGCTATGTGGAAAGAAACACATGTAATTATAAATTGAACAATGGAGATACGTGAGTAATAATCGTGAATATAAAGCATGATGTGTAAATAAATGCTTGTGAGAGAAACCCCGCAGTACAAGAATTGCATCCGCGAGTCTATAAGCATGGTATATCATGGTCTCTCAACGGCGTCTCATCTGGTCGCGAGGAATGGAACAAACTCACTTCATAATGGAAGAATGCCGCTGAGGATTACCACTCCATATTTCTTAAAGTGGAGAAATACACTACAAGGGCTTTCACCTCATATTTCTTTGTCTTAGATAAATATACATTACAAGGGCTTTCACCTCATATTTCTCCATCTCAAAGAAAGATACACTACAAGGGATTTCAACTCATATTTCTTTGTCTCAGAGAAATATAGATTACAACAAGTCTTCATGATGATGTGACTCCAAGTACTTGCATCAACCTCATGACCTCCTTGTCCAAGGTTGCCTATGTTGGTTTGTCAGATTCCCTCTGAATGTTATTTCCTCATCTTCAAAGAAACTGGTTGTAATGACAATCTATATAGGTTCTTCCTCTTCGAGAGATGTCTCTAGTGAAGTTATGTGCCACCAACTCAGTCCCATGGCTCCAAGCTATGTCTTCATGTTTGTTCATTTCTTGCATGACTTCCTCACATGATGCATCAAGCTCTTCCTCCCTTGAATGCAATCTCTCATCATCCTTTTGCTCCTCGGTCCGTCTTGGAAGCATTTTAGTGAGTTTAATAATAGTTCATAGAACTAAACTATCCCGAAGAGAAATACCAATGCTAGAAGCATACATGAATTAATAACTACATAAAATTCATGAACATTATTCAAGGGTACAAGCATAAAATACTTATCTCTTTATTGTCAGTAGACCATTGAGCTAGACCTGTAGTTGTGTCTTATCTTCACCACCTTCAGTGTCATTGAATATATCCAACATTGATGCCTGCATTCATAAACTCCACCTTTGAGAGGAAAGTGCTAGGCTGGTTTTAAAAAATCTGCTCTAACGACCTTGGTATTAATCCTAAACTATTCCAATGTTATTGCATGAATTAATAACTACACAAAATTCATGAACATTATTCAAGGGTACAAGCATAAAATACTTATCTCTTTATTGTTGGTACACCATTGAGATAGACCTATAGTTGTGTCTTATCTTCACCACCTTCAGTGTCATTGAATATCTCCAACATTAATGTTTGCATTCATAAACTCCACCTTTGAGAGGAAAGTGCTAGGTTGGTTTTAAAAAATATGCTCTAACAACCTTGGTATTAATCCTTTTTGACCTGGTGCATTTGTCCTAAGGTTTGCTATCCAATGTTGCAGGGCCAAATGACAATGAAAATCTCCTTCCAACACCTTCAAACTCACCAAGAATAGCTCACAAGATTGTTCAATAAAATCAAACTCACCCAACAACATTCCAAAACCCTCAAAAGGTAAGGATATAACAATTACAAATTGTGCTGGTTGGAATTTAAAACATTGCCAGAGTCCATTAACCATGAAACATCGATCCCATGTCCCGTCATGCGGGCCCTCCAATGATATGGGATGCCATTCAACCCCAGCAATCTTCGACAGCCTCTATACCCAAGGAAGGACAAGGATACGGTTTGCAATGGCAGGGTTGCAGATCACTTCCAGTTTATCTGACACCCCTTAAGACATCCCAAAGTCTCCGGAAGCAGCACCGTAGTTCATCGAGACACGCTGACTCCGACGTTTTGGAATGGAAATCTGACTCCACCTGAGAAACTTATTGCCAGGCAATACGACAACCAGCCACCAGCCTAAGACAACAAACTGCCTCAATGGCAGTATGGCGACCGGGCTCATCTGGAATGGCAAAACAGGTGGTCGGTTTTAGCGGGCAGGCTTTGTTGCCATGTTGGTTTCAGGATAGAAATGAAAAGCCGTCGGAAATGCAACACATAAGGCAATGAACACAACAAGATGCACAGGAAAACCCTCCTACTCGAGGAGAAAAAAAACCTAGCAAGAAATGACAGTAGATGAATAAGAGCATAAATCTGCTTACAACTCAGGCCCTACTTAAGGCCGAACTTAATACAATGTATAGAGACAATTCTCCTTGATGAAAAATACAAAAGAATATAATTCTTCTTGAAATTTGATATATTGCTCAAGGATGGCAATCTGCTACTGAAGAAATGGTGGGTTGTTAATAAAGTGCAAACTTGAGAGAAAAATGAATTAGATTAACTTGTTTTCAAATGGGAGGACTCTATCCTCCTTATATACCAATCCAAGAGACCTCTCTCCTAGTTCGGCTACTTGAAAGAATAAATATCAAAAAATATGTAGGTTGACTTGCCTTTAATTAGAATAAATTAAGGAGAAAATATCCCCTGAAGCTACCAAACACTAACACCTTCCATAGTGTCTGTTAAGACCAAAATACAATTATTCCAAACCATCAAAAATGCATTTCATTTGTACAAAGACTCAACACAAATTTATGCAAAACAATAGACCAATATTTTTCATAATTGACCATGCACATCTCTTCGACTTACCCATTCCACACCGAGGTGTGATTGCTAGTTTCTAGTAGCTTTCACCTGGAAAGTTGTCTCACGCTGAGGAAAAAAACTTTGAGGCATTTGAAACATTCCTCGCCTCACTCTTAAAAACAAATTTTAACTCGCAACCAAATTTTTGTTTAAAAGGCTGCGTAAATCTTGGCTCGAGCCCAAGAATGTCGTAGCTCTAAAACCCCGATATTTTTATATCTACATTTTGTTTATTGTGAAAGATTGAAGCAACAACTGTAAGATTGATTTTGATTAATCTCATTCATAAATTTTTTTTGCTTTAGTAGGGTCTCATAATATTTTTCCTACAAACTCTGCCCTTTTTTTCTCAACGGCAATGTTTACAGCATGACAAAATTTCTGCAAAATCTTGCGGTAAGTCACATGCCATGGTTTCAGTGAGTTTTTTGGTTTGGAAATCTGTATGCTGCCAGATCATTTTCTGTTGTGTTATATTTCATTCTAAAACAATCATGTTGATATGTCTTACATTTAAGGCATTGGTTCTATTGTTTTATCTATGACTGTTTTCATAATATTATTGTAACACCTAGCATTATATCCCTATTTGCTTCTTCACGTAGAGATATTTTGACCTGTGAAATGGATTTTACATTTTTTGGTGGTTTTGAATTTTATTTATTTTGTTTTCTTTGTTCTTGAGGTTATTTTTGTGATAGTTTCACATGAGGATTATTTAGTTAGTATTGAATGACCACCTACTGTTGATACCATAAATGCAATGGTTGCCAGAGGTAATTTGACATAGAGTAATTAAAAGAGATTAGAGCATCTTCATATTTTAACTTGTTACATTCCTCTTTACAAATGTTATACATTGTTTATCATATTTCTTCACAGTTTTGTGCTATTATACTGGCTCTTGTACTTTAAAAGACCAAACATCACAAGTCAGTGGATTGGTATCACACAAAGCGACTAAAATTTTAAGAAGATTATGTTGAATAAGTGACAAACAGTTTGGTTTTCTTGATTTATACATCCTCTCACATGATTGGTTACTTGGTTAGGACTTAGTAGTACAATTAGATACCAACATGCTTTTTATATTATTACATTCTTCTTTGGAACCATATATCAATGTTACTTCAACAAAAATAGGGGTACTCCATTTGAGAGATCTATCTGTTACAAATTAGATAGTTAAAAAAAACAATTGATGATATTAATAAGAAGCATGATTGATTCACATAGATTTTACAAATTTACAAAATCAACAAGTTTCTAAAAAGAAACTGAAGAAAATTGAAGAAACGATCTTATCTAGAAGAATACAATATAATACAATATATTGAGCATTAATTAATTAATTACT